>APFE031303415.1:10000-11266 GCA_000404065.3 Pinus taeda | reverse complement strand
TGTGATAAGTTTCAAACCATTGGGCATGGAGTCATGGATTAAGGCTTGCTATTGCGTCTTCTTGATCACAAGAGGATTAAGGAGCGAGATAGCCACACATTATACAATTAACAGTCTAGCGAAGGGATGGAATGATGGAAATCAGGGATGAAAGGAAAAGGAGAATCATTTCATCATGCTGAAAAAGAGGAGAAATGGATGAATGGTGATCTAGGAGCAGTTAAGAATTCCTAAATTCTCATTCATATGTGAAAGAAACAGTGTAAACAATATCATTTAAGTATACATGCTCATAGCTATTTCTGATGAAAACATAGAAAAATGCAGAAATTGAACTTAAGGTGTAGTGAAACAAATCTTAAGCTATTATTTTTTTCCTGCAATTTAGAAGGCGGAACGGTGGTAAAAACATGAAAATTAACAGAGGAGAGAAACACTTATTGGATCATGTAGAAGCACAGGAATTCCGTAATCACTCCTTGGCCAATTGAACACATCAAGCAGTTTCAAAATCCATGCTTTCAGCAATCTTTGATTATAGAAAGTATGACAGTTACAGTGCGGGTCTCTGCTTGGAGAAAATGCTGGGAAGAAAATTAAGCAATGTCTTCGACTCACTAACTAACCAACCTACCAACCAACCCCTCACTACATTGTTCAGGGTGGTATATATAAGCAAAATATCCAAAAGTCATTCATTACAATTGACCTAAACAGGTCTGCTAGAAAAGCTTTTCAAAAATCTAAGTGTTGATGGAATTAAATGCAGGTAAGTCCTTTTGGCTGCGCTAGAGGCAGCTGAATCAGAAAAGACTACAATGTGGCCCTTGGAGGCTTGATGCGGTGCTGCTGGGATGATTGTGCTTCAGGATCTGTAGTTCTACTTTGGTGCGAGTTAAATGTGCAATGATTATGATTTGAGGGCTTTGAGTGGCTTTGCCCTCTTTCTTTGACTCTGCTGGAAGGTATTAAATGTTCTCTTGCTTCGGGCCACTGCTTCAGATTTTCACTGATACTCTTTGCCGCTACATTAATGGCTTCCGCCGCCTACTGATACTCTTTGACACGCTTGCTACCTGATGATTTGAATTGATACACTTTAAACTCTGTCATTGGTCCTCTACTGTCTTTAAACCAGATCAATTTGGCACGATCGAGCGATTTTCAGGCTTTTTTGGCGCACAACGGGCCAAGGAATCAAAAGATTCCCCAAAGATTCCCCGAAACGGCCTATTTCCCGTAGCGATGCGTGATTACTGCCTCTGT
>APFE031303415.1:0-5000 GCA_000404065.3 Pinus taeda | reverse complement strand
TTAAATTTCCTATTTAACTGTTTTGTGTTGTATGTAATGTGATTCCTTATTAGAGATGTCGATTTTGACACTTCTTTTTCTACTTCGTGATGAGTGAATGTTGATTTTCAAAATGCAAATCAACGTGGGCAGTGTCATCACCCTTGAAAGTGGAACATTGTTGAATCAATCAAATTTATTACTTGAAACATAAATAAAGTGTTATTTAATTAGAACTTGTTCAAAACAACTTGAGCAAGATGAGCAACTGATAGTAACTATGAATCTAGTAAATTCAATTCATACAAGAAGAAGATGATTCTTCTGAGAAAGATTTTACCACCATAGTCTCATTGGCGGTCTCTAATGGAAGTACTAATGGCATGAAACATCTGTGGTTCTTTTTAGCTAGAATGAGTTAAGGCTTCGAAACTGGTATTTCCATAATTGGATGTCATTACAACTATATATAATATTGGCAGGAATGAGTCTTTGGCTAGTTGTCTTTTGAGAAGACTATGTAAACTAAGTCTCCCCATGTTTTGTTGCTACTGAAAACATTCTCTTTGTTTTCCTATTGCTTTATTAATGATACCTATAACCAAGGTCAAGCCTGATAAGAATGTACCTAGTGTCAATTGTAATGTGAATTAAGAAAATGAAACGCACCAGTTTTATCTTTGAGGAAGAAATCAACAAAAGAAGTTGTCACCTTGTGGTGTATTGATATTTGTTACAAGACAAAGAGTAGTGGAATTGCTATGTACCCAGCTAGGAAAAGCCTTTATAACAAGAAATATAAACAATGTTAAAATATAAGATGTGGAGATTAAGATTTGGGGTATAATACATAGAAAGTAAGATTGAGAATTTCTAAGTTGAGCATACAATTTTATATGCTCTAGAGTGGGAAAATAACTAAATGACTATGTAATTCACTACTTTTTTATATTTTTAATATATATTATATTTTTTAATATATAATATATAATGTGTTCGATGTGTCATGTTCTTGGGGGTTTTCGTGTCACATGTTAGATACTTGTATTTTTGTGTCCAACGTGTCCCGTGTCCTCATGTCACATGACTTAGGTTTCCTGTTTTCTCTCTTTTTACTATGTTAAGATTCTCATTCCTTATCTCTTTTTATTTTTGCCATGAATGTAATAAATGTAACTTTTAAGACTAGGCCCTTATATAGTCAAGGATTTACAGAGGCACTTGAAGTTTTTAGATTTCTTTCTAATTACTGAGTTGTATGAAATGTTTATATGATATATAGAGCATAGCTAAAGGATTCAAAGTTAGTTTCTATGGTTTTCTATGACTTTGGATAGATATATTTTAAATATAATTACTAAAATCATTAAGAAAGTGTTAGTAAGTTGAATTTATCTGTTGTGTTCAACCCTTACACTTATGTTGGATTCACTATATTATGCTTAGAAAATGGTCCTTATTCATCTAATATTAATAGTCCTTTCTTCAACCTATCATTATCAACTATTGTGCTCTGATAAATGAGGCGTTTCCACCTTAATGAAGAGGCCTCTAATCTGAGAGGTTTACAATCTACTGCCATCTCTTATCTCCTACTCTTTTATAATGTTCTTTCATACGTGACACTGTGAGCTTAATGAGCATATTTTTGCTTAGTAAGGTCATATTTAATGAATAACTGAGGGATCCCTCTCATACCCAAGAGCATATGCATTGGGATAATTCCTAAAAAACCAAAAACATCTAAAGAAATGACACTTGTGTTGGTAGATATATCTCTAGAAATGACACTTGTAATTGTAGAGATCTCTCTATTCAAAAAGGTATCGAATATATAGAGAATATAAGGAAAACTCATGAGAAAGAGGCCTGAGATACATATCTACAACATATATTCATTACCTGCTATGGGAAAATATGGTCTAGCAAAATAATCCTTCGAAAACATTCTTATGAAGATGACAAACATCATATGGACAAAGATCTAGTTTAAAACAAGATTTCTATTAAAAGACACCATATGAGGATTTTAGTATATGTCCTTTACGAATACTAAAACCTCACATAAAAGTGATAGTGACATTCATTGATAATGTCTATGATGGTAGTTAAAGCCAACTAGTATGATTACATTTAACCGGTTGACAACTTATCGAAGTTACATCCAATGGAGAAATTACAGGCCAACCATTCTTATTTAATTTACAATTGACAACAAGATAGTAAGCTCTATGTCTATACGAAGATAAAAAAAAAAAAAAATCACTTTGAAAACGTAGATGCACAAAAAAGGTAGTGGACAGTGAATCTCAAACTTTGGAGCATAATATTGCAGTAATGTGTTTTAAAAAGGACTTTGACGTGGATACTAAAATGTATTTATTTGCCACTAAAGCTCATTGCCTCATAAAAAACATTACGTGATAAACTTGCTCTAAAACAAGCTAGCATCAACATGCATACACACAATGCAACATTAAGTGATAGTTTTATAAATTTACTTGCTTCTGCCATGCAAAGAAATCAAAAGGGTGACACTAAGGGTAACAATGTGAAACTGAAGAGTTGAAATTCATACTAAAGGTGATGGAAGGGAAGCATCCCATTGTTGGTTCCAAAAATCCTTGGCTGTAAACTTGAACCGGATATGTCTTCTATCAACAACCCTGTGATAGGTGAAGATTGCCAACCCTTACGAATGTGAATAATGAGTTAGAAATAATGAAGAAATGGTTATGTGGTTGTAACGTTACCTCTTACTTTAGGAGTTGTTCCTAGAATTTAGGAGGTTGGCTTCAACTACCTATTTTTCATTCATGTATTTAATATGTAATATTCATTCATTGTGGGTATTGAGTGAATGAGAGAGAGAGAGTCTCCTCCTTGTATGAGTGCAGTCTCCAGGTGATGTACACACCTGTGAGCTGCAACTCCTTCTGATTAATTCAAGTTTCATTATTTTTATCTTGGTATCAGAGCTTAGGGTAGAGGTAGCCTTAATTTTTTTGTTTTTTTTTTTTTTCTGGGATGTATTATTTGTTGCACATCTGCACATGTAGAGATAGTTGTGTGATCAGGTGGACCTGCAGTAACACCTGAAGCGAAAAAGGCGTCAGATGACTGATCATCACTGAGCCGAAGGAAGGGTTGGAGCGAAAACTCGGAGCGGAATTTTTTTTTTAGAAGGTGTAGTGATTGGCGCGGATTTTTCAAGAACAGTCACGCTATTGGCGCGGGTTTTGAGCTGAAAATCGTGCCAGAGAAAAGAGAGACCAAATTGGCGCGGATCTGTGGTCGATAAGCGCGCCAATTTTCCTGCACATCGCGAATTTTAATTTTCCGGGATTAGCGCGGATTCGGCGTTGATTGGAGCGCCAGCCCTTTCTCTCTGAAGATCTGCAATTTTTTTGTTGCAAATCAGCAAAGGCCCGGTGGAGGCATGTGGAGATTCTGCTCGGTGGCAGCAGATTTGATTTGCCCAGTGGTGGCGAATCGAGATCCTTGATCAGCTCGGTGGCAGCAGATCGGATCTGCCCGGTGGTGGCGAAGTGAGATCCTTGATCAGCTTGGTGGTAGCAGATCGGATCTGCCGGTGGTGGCGAAGTGAGATCCTTGATCAGCTCGGTGGTAGCAGATGGATCTGCCGGTGTGGCGAAGTGAGGTCCTTGATCTGTCTCGGTGGCAGCAGATCGGATCTGCCCGGTGGTGGCGAAGTGAGATCCTTGATCAGCTCGGTGGTAGCAGATCGGATCTGCCCGGTGGTGGCGAAGTGAAGTCCTTGATCTGTTCAGTGGCAGCAGATCGGACTTGCCCGGTGGTGGCAGATTTAAGTGTTCAGTTGGGCGAAAATGAACAACAGTTTGGAATCATACCTCCATGAGTCTGGCAAGCTCGATGGAACGAATTTCTCCAACTGGAAGTTCAAAATGCAAACCTTGCTGGAGAGTGCGAATGCGTGGTCGATCGTCTTGGGAAATGAACAGAGAGCCGGAAATACAACCCAAGAATAGGACTGGGATAAGAGAGAAACAAAGGCAAAAGTAATACTAAAGATGTTTGTCAAAGACAACATTATCCCTCATATTCGAGACTGTAAGTCGGCCGTGGACATCTGGAATACGATCAAGGGTCTGTACGAGACACAGAACTCAAATCATGTTCTAACACTTAAAGGGAAATTGTTTGCATTAAGGATGGGCGAGAATGAATCAGTTGGTGGATTCATGGCCAGAGTTAAGGATCTGAAAGACCAATTGGGAGCCATTGGAGAGAAGGTATCAGATTCATATCTGGTTACACTTACACTGAACAGAATGACAGATGAATATCAGACATTCATCTCAGTGTTGTCAGCGAGGGAGAAAGTCGCCTTGTTTGATGAACTGACAGCGATTCTGCTCCAGGAGGAGGAGCGACGACAAAATCTAAAGACTCAGGGCAATGATCTTGCTCTGATGGCGAAGAGAAGACAGCACAGAGGAAAGCAGCGCCAGTACCAACAACAGCAACAGCAACCGCAGCAGCAGCAGAAAGGGGCCAACTCCTTTCAAGGGAAATCATCTAGAGGTATGACTGATAGTTATGTTAAGAGATGTTTTTATTGTGGAAAGGCTGGTCACCAGATCAGAGAGTGTTACAAGAAGCAAGCCGATGAAAGGAGAAGCAAACAGAAGAAACATCAAGGTTGCTTTGCTAAAGAAGATGAAGGTCACAGCTATGATCTTAGGCTATTTACAGTCGACTGTGCACTTTCTGCATCAAGAGGAGATGATGACAATACATGGTATGTCGATTCAGGCGCATCCTCGCACATGACTGGTAAGAAAGAATATTTTGAGTTTCTTGAAGAATCTGCATGTGGATCCAAAATTTATTTGGGTGATGACAGTGGGTATGAGATCAAAGGTTTTGGAGATATTCCTGTGAAACTACCAAGTGGCGATATCAAGCATCTTAAAAATGTTTTATATGTTCCAGGAATCAAAAAGAATTTGATCTCTGTCTCTATGATAACAGACCAG
>APFE031303414.1:19640-44400 GCA_000404065.3 Pinus taeda | reverse complement strand
TTTTATATTTTTTTATTAATAAAATAATGTTGTTCAGAAATTCAAATTTTTAGGCTAAATGAGATAATTTAACTAGGCAACAATTTTTCCCAGAATATGGCTGGAGTTGGCTAGATTTTTTCCACTGAGAAAGGCCAAATTGTGGCTTCGTTAACCTGCTGAGTCACCAAAAATTCCACCGAAATTTTACTACTTCTAACTTTCACATACAGACTCATATTGATGAACCGTTCACACCGTTACGATTAGGATGATGAGATATATGCTCTGGTCCTAGTTTGAAAGAATTTTGATCACTTTTATTTTTGAGTTTCCCAGAGTCCTCTTTGTCCTGTGTGCGTCTCTAGAGCTACATGGATCAATCCTCTCCACTGAGGATATTTTGGTCCTCCAAAAGCATGAAAAATAATCTGCAACTTACTTGTACCATGTCTGCATCACAAGCATCCTGAAAAGGTCTCACATAAATCTCCTTCACCTTTGTTCTTTGGAGCCTTAAGCGATGAGCTGACACCTGCAACCTCTGTAACCTGTAGTACATTATTTTAAAATTACATGCTTGATTGACATGACCAACTAATGACCCAAACGTCCCACACTTTCCACGAGTTTATAACACATACTCAGTGGTAAAATATACAACAATATGGACACAATACCCCAACTACGACAACAAGGCCAACCTATCATTGTTGCTTCAACAAGTGATGAAAAAACATCATCACTGCAACACATGATCTACAAAAATAAGGCCAACACTATTTTTTCTTTCGACAATTGATGGAAACATGACATCACTTTCAGAGTTTTAACATGAAACTCAAAGTAAGACCAGACATCATTGTTGTTGAACAAGTGATGGAAAACACATCATCACTTTTACAATTTAAAATGCAACAAATGATTTACAAAAGAACAACCATGAAATGACAACATGTCTAGAAACCATTTTTCACTTATCAAGGTGAATGAGTCACCTCCTTGTGGTGCATTTGATTGTCAAACAACTGCTTCACTTAGTTCACACACCGACGCCTTGTCTTTAAGGCACTGCTCTAGATGGAGCCTCCAACAAGTGGCTCTTTGATGGCCATTTCTATTGCAATGACTGCAATAGGTTTTCTTCCTCTAGATCTGCTTAACATGTTTCTTTACATGTATGGTTATGTATTCCACAAAAGGTGCATGCTTTTCGATGCCATGTTTTATGTTCATTATTATCAACATGATCATAATTGAAATGAACATTTGAATATCGAAAGTGGGGATACCTTCCCTTGTTGTCTCTGGTCGAACTATGGTGATAAGAGCTTGCCTCAACTCTTTCCTTGCTATGAAAACTTCCATGGAATGGTGGGGATGGGTTCCCATCATTCTCTTTCCTTGACGATTTTGATGATGTCTCAGAAGCACACGACACCTTTGAGCATTCTCCTTTGGTGTATCTCAAACCTGCAAATTGAGGTCTTTGCATAACCTCCAAAGGTTGAGTTATGCCTTGATTATTAACACCAAGTTGTTTTTCCTCCTCGTGCCTTGTCCTTGTAAGGAGCCTCATGTTTTTCCTTGTAATTGGGATCCCAATATCTCCAACAGAAATCATACCATGTCACAATGAAACCGAAAGGAAATAAACATCTTTTACCTCCTCTGTCGATTTGGAAAGAACTGATGAGGGCTTCTCATCATCTATTGTTGGTGTTTCACTAACTATCGTGGCGCATTCCCCAACTTCCTTTATGACATGCCCAAGTCTTGTTTGACAAAGTAATTCCTATACTTTGATGGGGTTGACAATGCCTTCACCATTAACGCCCAAGAATTTTCCTTCATACCCCATTCTCTTCAATAGTTTGGAGCCAATTCCTGTGGTATGATTTTCAAAATTATTGAAATCATCATTAGGACACATACATGAATACAGAGAACTACTTTTTATCTCACATGGGTCATGCTGCAGCTTTTCCAAGGCCTCGTCCTTTGCTTGCAACTATCGTAGCAAACTTTGTTTTTCCTCTTTCTCTTCATGTAGGCACATCTTCAATTCAGTGTTCTCTGTTTGAAGATTATGTTTTTTTTCTTCAGTTCTTTCGTGGCCTCTTCTGTGGCTTGCAACTAAATCTGCAATGGCTCCTTTTCCTCTGTCCCTTTATGTAGAGTTTCATACATTATCTCCACTCTTTTGGAAATGTTGAGCATGGTCTCATACATCGCTTTTTCATCCTCTATCACTGCAGATTCCATTGTTCACGTTGCAACTCACATCAACACAAAGACCACTCTGATACCACTTGATCCAAGTCTGGGGGTGACGAAGGATGCTTCCAAGACATTTTACTTTCATGATGTGTTAAATTGCATCTTTAAAAAGAAACATAAATGAAATACATATGCATGTTGCAAAGAAGAGGAACATGACAATCATCAGCAGCATAAAAAAACATAAGCCATTAATAATGAAGTTCGTCCAGGAGGGACCACGTCTTCGGGCCCTAGTATCAAGATGGTGTAGGCCGCTACATTAAGTGATGTCAATAGTGATGATGTACATGATGCACATAAGAGGTGATGTCATTATCATACTAGGAAAATGCCCTCATGCAGGAGTGGCTCCAAGAGATGTTCCACTATAGGGACTCTTAGTCAAAAGGACTCTTATCAGTATGACACAAAATCATGCATGATGAGTGTCCGCCAACACAGCATAAAAGGGATCTCAATGCAAACATGCATGAAAACAATATGAGTACCCCATCAA
This sequence comes from Pinus taeda, assembly GCA_000404065.3. Classification (NCBI taxonomy): domain Eukaryota; kingdom Viridiplantae; phylum Streptophyta; class Pinopsida; order Pinales; family Pinaceae; genus Pinus; species Pinus taeda. The sequence continues at coordinate 41,642 of APFE031303414.1, read as the reverse complement.
CATACAACAAAGGGATCTCAAGACACAACATGATGAATCATGACAACAAGTGCATCACATAGAAAATTCTGCATCACATCAAGAAGGAATCATAAAAATGAGTAAGAAATAATATCCCACATCAAACATCAACAAGGATCTGTACAGCACAATTCATAAATAATAAGTACATGAACACAACATATACCTCACAACCAAGGGCCATCTGAAGAAGCGGATGTCAAACCACTGAAGTTGCTCAGACCATCGATCTCATGGCATCAATCGCATGACTACTCGCACATGGATGTTGACACCTACATTCCACTTAGAAAAGTGGCTGAAGAATATAATGAGAGAATGAGAAATCTGAATGCACCATCAAATTTTTGGCATCGAATAGTGCAAAATCAACTGTCCAAAATCTAAATTCTAAGAAGTTGAGAATCTGGGGCTCAAGGAATATTTTAGATTCCCCCTAGATTTGTCAAAGATTCTGCTCCATGGGTGGACTAGAAATATGCAACTCAAAAGGCGAACCTGACCTTGCCATTGCGATCCCTGTAGAAAACTATGAAAAATGGCTGTAAACTTGACTATATTCTGACATGGAGAAAATTTACCTCCTCAGGAAAATTTCAAGGCTCATGGTTCTACTCCCTGTTTTTTTAGCAATCATGGTTCCATCCTCATACTGAAAATGGATGAAAGATGTAGAACCTTGATGGAGAAATGGAGTGTGCCATTGCATTTGGGGCATCAAGGGGTGTTGAATCCATATAAAATTTGTCAAAATCTGACAAAGTGAAAATCTAGCCCTCCTGCAAAATTTTGTTCAGTCATGGTTCCACCTGCATAAAAATTAATTAAAAAAATTAATTTCCTTGAAATGTGTGCCCACTCATGATTTCTCCATCTGCTCCTATGCACTGAAGAAATCCTAGGTTTATACTAAAATCACAGGAAGATTAATCAATAAGGCGGTTGGCTGAATTGGTTTAAAATTAATGTTTGTTGAGGAGGGGTCGGGTGGTCAAACACTGCCCCTCCCATTTTTTTACCATATAATAACTCGCATTTAATTTTTCTACTTTACAAGGGGGATTGGGTCCATAGTGGGTGACCTACCCCATACTCTACTGATGGTTGTATTAAGGTTGGCACATGGTCGTTGTAACATGTATATATGGTAATGTTTTGTTTTGGGGCCGCCCGCTGTGCGGTCGGCCACGTGGGCCAAGCGGGTTCGACCCTCACCGATCCCTTATTATATGGTATGATAGTAACGTTGGTGTTTTGGGATTTTGGGCTGGGTCCACCAGAGGTGGCCCATGCCCACCCCATAAATATATGGTTATGGTTAAGGTATAGGTGGTGGGGGTGGGCCCTGTGCAGTCGGCCACGTGGGCCAAGCGGGTTCGACCCTCACCGGTCCCTTATTATATGGTATGCTAGTAACGTTCGTGTTTTGGGATTGTGGGCTGGCTCCACCAGAGGTGGCCCGTGCCCACCCCAAAAATATATGGTTATGGTTAAGGTATAGGTGGTGGGGGTGGTGGCCCACCACCACCCTTGTTTTTTAATATTTTTTATTAATAAAAGAATGTTCTTCAGAAATTCGAATTTTTAGGTTGAAGGAGATAATTTAACTAGGCAACAATTTTTCCCAGAATCTGGCTAGAGTTGGCCAGATTCTTTCCGTCGGAAAAGGCCAAATTGTGGCTTCCTTAACCTGCCTAGTCACTGAAAAGTCCACTGAACTTTGATTGCTTCTAAATTTCGTATACATACTCAGATTTATGAACTGTTCACACCACTGTGATCAGGATGACGATATCTATGCTCTAGTCATGGTTTGAAAGAATTCTAATCACTTTGATTTCTGAGTTTCCCTGAGTCCTCTTTGTCCCATGTGCGTCTTTGGAGCCACCTGGATTATGAATCCTCCTCCTTGCCCTCTTCCTTGGCCTTGGAATCCTCCAGACATCGTAATTTCACCACGATCTTGAGGAAGATTCTCTACCTATATGGTATACATTGGGGTTTGATCCATCATTAATTCATAACTTCGGCAATGACGTTCATCATGACATACCAATTTGCAGAAATTGCAAAATAACTACTGAGGTGTCTATACAAACTTCCGTAGTAAGTGACAATTGTTTGTCACATGCTGCACCATGATCTTGAGGATGAGTCTCTACCTATATTGTATACGATGGGGTTTGATCCATCATTAATTCATAACTTCGACAATGACGTTGATCATGACATACAAATTTGCAGAAATTGCAAAATAACTACTGAGGGGTCTATACAAACTTTTGTAGTAAGTGACAATTGTTTGTCACATGCTACCCAATAACTTGACAAACAATGCACCATGGTGCTACTCCCATGCTTGGCCTAGTGCTATTCTTTGACTTTAGGGGAACCGAGCCTCCCTCGATAAGATAATTCTAATAAATCAGGAAATGGTCCTTATCGTGACCATGACCTTTGCATTTCAAGTACCAAAATTCTACACAAACCTTAGGTTAATCTTCTTTTCCCCTCTTCAAGTTTTACAACACCATATGTAGGCTAGCTAGCTGTGACTGAATCTGCTGCACTCCCAGATTTGTATCCTGAATGGGCGAAGCTTCAAATCTCATCAACCTCTAATGCTTTAGCTTGCATGCCAATTTTCTGTTGTGACAGTGGAAATCTCAGATGGGGTGGCAGTAAAGCAATATACCAGTCCCTATGTTGATCATCCATGATCTGCATATTAGCTCATTGCAAAAAAAATTTCAACCTCTGATCAAAGTCCCACGCAGACTCATTCACCTTCTGCTGAATCTCTTTGACCTTTGTCATTGATTGAGCCTGTGACTTAGGATTCTTGAACTCATTATTGATTGCTTCATTTGTCTCATCTACTATTACATTTGGATGACCCAAATAATACTTAATATACCAACCTAATACTCTATCTTGCAGTGTTGTAACTAGTTGTGCTTTCTTGAAATCATCATCAATAATGTGTTGTGAATTCCACACAACATCTACTACAAACCAAAATTGTTCAGGTTCTTCTATCCCCAGACCTCTAAATATGGGCATCTTCATTGCATTGGCCATATTGAATAGTTGAGGTGTAAGTGGAGGTGGAGGTGTAGGTGTAGGTGTATGAGGTGGAGGTGGTGGTGGAGGTGGAGTGGATGGATTAGGTATCCCTATGATACCATGTCTTATTTCTTGTAGCGTACCTAGCAGTGTCCTCAAAATACTACTTTCTTCGTCACTATCAGGCACTTCCAACAAAGGACTATATTCAACACCTGAATCTACATCTCTTCTAAATGTTTTAACACTTTGCATAGCTCCCTTCAGATCTCTTCTAAACATTAATTTAATGGCATAACCCTTTTTTTGTACAACAACATTTTAATCCAAGTCTTCAAGGATTTCAGATACTTACATGTTGGTCCTTTGAAGAATCTTCATTTAGCTTCCCTATTGCTTACATATGTATCGATCGCAACCTCAGTGATGAATCCGCCAAAAATTATGTTATCTAGTAATCAACATCCCTCAAAATCTTGTTTTCTGATCCTTCCATATGTGTTACCAACTCTAGAGTCCATACAATAGGGTTTTCCAACTTCCACTTCCCCTGATTATCTGCTAATTTCAAAAGCCACTAGTGTAATTTTAATGAAGAAGAGCACAAGAAAATTTTGTTCTCGTCTATATATAGATATCTATTTAGACACTCTTCCTTTGACAGTCATAGATTCCTGTTTTCCTAAGCTGCGAATTCATGTAGCTTTCGATCTATCCATTTCTCGATCGTTTTCTTAGTTGGGAACCACTTATTCAACATCACACATTCCTCAAACAAATCCCAATCCCAACAACAAAACCATTTATTGTCTTGAGGGGTCCTAAACTAGGTTTAGAGTTAGTTGCGCCAACCAACAAAACCCTAAATTGTTGGCCCTTCCGGCAACAACCTACGTAGCGTAGGCTGCAGTCTCACCCGAAGCAATATTGGGGTATGACAAAACCAAGTTTCTATATCCAGAGGTCTATGTAATGGGTTCCTGTCGCTTTTAGGGCTTGTTTCCGACCTTCGTGAACCCTAACCCTTAAAATATAGATAAATGCAGTAACTTGTAGAAACATATCTTGTAGAAACATAATCTATCTCTTCGCGGATCACTTTAATCATTCATAACATCAAGTAAATGAGAAGATCTACTACTTTCTCACATCAATTAAACAATTCTTCATAAAAATTCAGATAATCGAGCAAATATATAAAAATTGTATAAGTAAATACAAACACACACATACACAATTATGGTTCCAAAATAGCCTTTATTAGATGTATTATTTTCTGTTAAGAACTCTTCTTCCCTGTGAACACATCTACAGGGGCCCACACACTTAGCTTTCGAACTTACCAAGGTCTTCGTGCACACAACTATAGGAGCCTTCCCCTTTGCCTAAGTACAGGAAACAAAATTTCTTGTCTCAGACTAGTTGCCCATACAGTGATCTTATATTCTCTTTTTTCTCCGATGACTTACTAAGACTTCTTTATATAGCTCTTTCCATTATAATACCATGCTTTTCAAACCATGGGCGGGTCACAAAACAAGCTATCATCTAACAACTAAGGGACTAAAGCCCCTTTTTACTCGTATAAAATTCGCGCTCCACACCCACAAAATGTGGAGATTTTACATAATTAACAAAGATAGTTACAAAATTGACCCTAGGGGACCTTGTCCCAACATGGGGTTTCTACAATAGTTTCATTTAGTGATCAAGTATAATAAGGGAATCAAAAAAAAGTTTTCAAACATTCTTTCAAGGTCACAAACATCAAATATCACAAATTTGGTAATTTTGTTGCACATGGATCCATTCACACGTGATGAATATATAGAGGAATATCTAGAGGATGAGGACTTCAATGTGTTTCAACGATTGTAGAGACATAGTCATGTGCACGATGTTGATAACATCATTGACTACCATATTAAGGATGGGTTACTCTATAATATGGATAAGTTATGTGTTCCTAGAGATGAGTAGTTGTAGCTGATTAGAGAAGTTCACACCTCGAAGGTTGTAGGGAACTTTGTGTAGGTAAGATAGTGGCCAACTTATAGAGGTATGTGTATTGTTCAAAGATGCTAAAAAATGTAGCTAGGTTCATAAGAGGATGCATGTTTTTTTGTACAAGAAAGCCTAGTAATAGGAAACATGAGCTATATCATCCCTTGCCTATATCCACTCATCCCTGGGGCAAAAAATTCATGGAATTTATGGGAGCTTTACCAAAAACTAGGAAGGGACATGACTACATGTTCGTGGTAGTTAACAAGTTCAACTAGATGATTGTTCTCATTTCATGTAAAAAGAACATATGTGAGAAAAAAGTAGCAAAATTCTTCTTTGGGTAGGTCTAAGTGCACAATGGGATATTATGGAGGATCTTTCATACATGGATTCAATATTTCTCAATGCATTATGAACTATATTGGGGAGAAGATGGACATGAAGTTGAAGAGGTATACAACATTCCATACATATAAAAATGGGTAGAGGGAAATATTCAATAGGACTTTAGTGCAACTTTTGAGGGCTTTCAATTATAAGCATATAAATACCTGAGATAAAAATATGGTATATAAATATCACTCTTATAATAGAGAAATCCACACTTCTACTAGAAAGTCCCAAGTTGAAACTTGTTTTGGATACTTTCCACCTTCATCTTTGGATATTTCATATGGGAAGCAAGGAGGAGTAATAGAGAATATTACACAGGATGCTTTAAGGGTTGAAAAAATTGTTGAGAAAATCAAGGAGATCCATATATAGGTACAAGAGACTTTGTAGAAGTCATAAGAAAAATATAAGGCGAGGCATGATCAACAAAAAACATAGAAGTCATTCAAGGTGGGAGACAGAATATGGTTACAATAGAATAGGGAGAGGCTATAGGGTTCCGATAAGAAAATCATGGCTCTATGATATGTTCCTTTTGAGATACTAGAAAAGCTGGGGCATAACTCCTATAGGCTCAGTATAACCCCATACATATGTATATACTCAATGTTAAATGTAGAGAATCTGAAACTCCATTAGCCTTCCATGTTAGATCAGGAAGATCAAAAGGTCATATATTCTATATAGGATTTGGAACCAAATGCACAAGTAGAGGTCATAGAATATATATATTTTTATAATAGGTACACAATTATGAGACAAGGCAACATGACATTTGGTAGATTGGATTGGAAGGACACCTTCCATGCAAAGCTAAATGGTACATCCAAGAGAAAATTGTGGAAACATTTACTCACCTAATTGAATATAAGGTTTTAGGGACTAAAAGCTTCCAAAAATTGATTGGTTTCATTTGGATTGGATCACTATATTGTTTTTCATTTATCTTGAGGCTTTCATAGTGGCAAAATTGGTGGAATTATCTCACTAGACTATTTTTTCCAACAGGACCTAGTTCGGAAAATTGGCATATGAAACCTTCAATGAGCATTTTGAGGCATCAGATGATTTTTATTGAGTAAAACTTAGCTACATTAAATTTCACCTTTTTTTCCTATTCTACACATAAATACCTTTATAAAAATGCAAGAATTGCCTCAATCAAAGTCTATATCCAAAAGTTATGTCACTCAATTAGAGTCTATATGAAAATGTCATGTGCAGCCATAGAAAATTTCTATAATAAATGATTAATATGATTATTATAAATATGTTATATATGTCTAATATTAATATGATAATCTTAATATAGGAATTATATATAAATTATGGATATAATTTTACAATGTTGAATGATGATAAATGTAAATGATAAATATAAATAATATGAATGTGGTCAATTACAAATAGTTTACATTGTGATCAATCGCAATCTCTCTTTTTCTACTTTTCTTATAGCCATACGTACTATTTTTTGAGTCTTTTCATATTTTTCATATGAAAAGGGATGTTGAAATCATATATCATTGAGATATTTAACCCAAGATATCTCTTTCTTCCCAATATTAATTGTAGTATTGTCCAAAGTCATACCCTTGTGACTTATGCATTGTTAAGCCCCAAGCATGTTTCAAATTTGGTGATTTTATTTTACCTCCCTCAATACGTGTAATGGAAAATATTTTAGGTAATGTTTCATCTCATGGAATTCCCATATAATTATCAAATCTTACTAAAACATATGTGTGTGGTTCTGGGGGTGAAAATCCAAGATTGTATACAATTCTTCCTACAATTCCAAAAGTGTCATTTACAAGTTCTACATTAGTCCATATGTTTGATGTCTCGCTCAAGCTCCAATTACAATAAGTAACTCAAGTTCCATTTCTTCCCCATATATTTCCATGTAGTTTATTTTTCCTTTTGCAACAACACTGGAAGTAATGGGCCATTTTAAATTTATTAAAAAAAACTTTTTATGATTGTGTACATCAATATTTGTTGAAACAAAAATGTATTTCATTATCAAAAGTCTCTATTATGGAAGGATCCAAGGATGTATTTGTACAAGTCATAAGAAATTTCTAGTCTTACATATTTGGTATTGCATTCCTTACATTCATTGACAAATGACAAAATTGTATTTTCTCATTGCTTTGTCCATCTTGCTGAAACATATTACCAAGGGTCACAAACATTGTGAATGAGTTCCACAATTATCTTACAAGATCATCACATGCATATATAGGTTCTTCCATAAGAGGTGGAAACTGTCCTAAATCACCAACCAAAATAATTTACCTCCCAGGGAAAGGAATGTTATTATATTTTGGAAAAGTTTTTCAAAGTCTTGCATCATTGTTTTTTAATATATTCCTTCAAATAAAACTCATTTTATCTATCAATATATATTTCATATGCCTCATACCTTCTTGTAATTTAATTAAATGTGATCCTTGCAAAGGTGTTATGTCTTTGATTGCAAATTGAAGTGTAGAATGAATTGGTGTTGTAGATATGTTGAAAGATGCAACCCTTGTAGGAGCTAATAGAAGTAATGGAATCTTATCAGGAAAAGACTCAGTTTCATGTTTACTTTAATAGTTTCAATCAAATAAGACTTCCTTTACTTGCAATTCCTTCAATTATCATGCACAGTGGATCAACCCCTGATTTTTAATGGCCAAGGGTAATACAAAAAGTTATTTTTTTTTCTTCTTAAACTTGATACATTCAAAGGAATAAGACTTTCCATGATTAGTGTGAATTGAATTAAACTTTTATTTTTCATATATGAAATGAATAGTGGAATTAGAAGTAACGCCATAAACAAAATGTTTCAATTATGCCTACGATCATGGTATCTATGTCCCAACATCTCAAACTCGTTGTAATTTATATATTTATTCTTATATAATCCACAAATGATATTCCACTCATTCTCACTATAATCTACAAGTGGATTTCAAGTTGTTCAATTCATTCTTCATTCTCTTTTTCTTGTTGTTCCACTTCCATTTGTTGCTCCTTTATTTGTTGATATGGTTTTTTCTCTTTGCGGGAAATCGAGAAGGAAATCCAAACATCCAATGATATTAGGAAAATTATCAGCGGAAAGGAATTTTTGTTAAGGTATTTCCTCTATCATTGTGTTAAAGTATTTCCTTTATGATAGGCATTTCTTTAAATTAACATGTGTGAATACCCAAATTATTAGAAGTGTGTATGTGTGATTTATCAATATATTGTACTTTATATATATATATATATATATATATATATATATATATATATATATATATATATAATATATATATATATATATATATATATATAGATATAGATATATATAATTATTAATTTATAACTATTATCTATTATAGTTATATATGATATTATGATCAAAGATTTAATATAAACTAGATATCTTACATGATATTAAGTTAGATATCTTGCATCCTATGAAATTATAAAATTATTGTTAGATGTTAAGTGAAGAAATCATCAAATTTTTACTTCTATCTATATTTGTGCTAATAATTGCATAAATAATGGTGGGTAGTAACTCCTGGTAAGTATTTTAGGTAGTAACTCCTAGCAAGTGTGCTACCTCTTTTGATGGAAATTATGGTATGTAGTAACTCTACGTAGATATATTTATTTACATGAGTATATATTTATTTGTTTATATGAATCCATGTGATATAAATAATTGTCATATGGAATTCTAAACCTAATATAATATAATATATATATATATATATAGACTTTCCTAAATTATGGTAGGTAGTAAATTTAGGTAAATATTTGTATTTACACGAGTATATATTTATTTATTTATATTAATCCAATGTGATATAAAAATTGTCATGTGGAGTTGTAAACCTAGTATGGGCAAATATAACATTTGAAAGGAATTTTTATTGAGTCCACATTTAAATGTTTAGAATAATGTATGAACACTACAACATGTCCCCTATAATAAATTTGTAATGAATCAACATTAAAATGTTTACCATAATTTCGTGGTTTTAGTGTTGAATTTCTTTGCTTGAAGGCGGAATAATGAATAGAAATGAACAACAAATAGAAAGTCAATAGGGAAAAGAATAAGAAATGAAAACTAAGGAGTGTTATCAACAAATATTGTTCCAAAAAATGACAATGAACCAACAACAAGAAGAGATGAAAGAAAAAAATGAGTGAAAAACAGTGCATCAAATAGAAAATCCAAGAGCATATTGACATAGAAAGGTGTAATGAATGAGAGTGGAACCAAAAAACAAAGAGAAAGGGAAGAAAAAATTGAATGAAAAAAAGGACATCAACAAAGAGAGGCACAAAAAATGACAGTGGAAAAGCAAAAAAGAAAGAGAAGGAAGAACAAATTGGATGATATGAAATCCACCTACAGATTCTAGGGAGAAAAAGTGGGAATTTATTTTTCGATTATATAAGAATAAATATATAGATTACAATGAGTTTGAGATATTAAGACATAGATATCGTGATCATAAAAATAATTTGAACAAATTTTCTTTTTATGAATCCACTACCAATCGTGCGATTCATTTGACATTTGACAAGAGACATTTCAATTCCATTTGTACTGGCCAACAAGGGAAGACTTATTCCTTTGAATGTTTTGAGGTTAAGTGGATAAAATCGTTGGATATTATCCTTTATAAATACAGATCAAGGGTTTATCCACTACACATGATAATCCAAGGAACTACAAGTATAGGAAATTCTTATTTGATTAGAACTACTTAAAATGAACTTGAAACTGAGTCCTTTCTTGAGAAGATTTCATTACTTCTATTACTTCCTACCAGCGTTGTAGCTTTTAAGATATCTACAACAAAAATTAATTTTTCCCTTCAACTACCGATCAAAGATAACAGCTCTCCAAGGATCACATTTAGTTACATTAAAAGAAGAGATGATGTATGTGAAATATATCTGGATAGATGAAATGATTTTCATTAGAATGAATCTATTAAAAAACATTGATTCAATAGTTTGATAGGATTTCCAAGAGAATGGTAACATTCCTTTCGGTGGGAGGCCAATTATTTTGGTCGATGATTTGGGATAGTTGCTAGCTATTATAGATAAGCCTATATATGCATGTGATGATATTGCAATCAAATTATGGAACTCATTCACAATAATTGTAACCCTTTATATTGTGTTTCAACAAGATCGACAAAGCAATGAGAAAATACAATTTCATCATTTGTTGATTAATGTAGAGAATGTAATGCCAACTATAAAATTCTGGAAATTATTAATGACTCATACAAATAAATCTTTGGATTCTTATACAATAGATTCCTTTAGTAAAGAAATACATTTATTTGTGACAAATGGTGATGTACACAATCATAGTAAATTTTGTTTAAGAAAACATAATTTTTTCATTGTTTCCAGTGTTGTTACAAAAGGAAAAAGAAACTACATGGAAACATATGAGGAAAAAATGGAACTTGAGTTACTTATTACAATTGGAGCTTGAGTGATGTGTACATGAAAAATATGGACTAATGTAGGATTCGTAATTGGTACTCTTGGAATTGTAGAAAAAATTGTATATATCCCTCCATTTTCACCCTAGAACCACCCACATACATTTTAGTAAGGTTTGATAATTATATGGGAATACCATGGGATAAAACATCACCTTAAATAGTTCCTATCGCACCTATTGACAGAAGTAAGATGAAACAATTTCCTTTGGAACTTCCTTGGGGCCTATCAATCCATATGTCATAAGGATTGACTTTGGAAAAAGCTAAAATTAATATTGGGAAGCATGAGAGATAGGTGTTATAGCTCCAAATATCACCCTTGATGTTTGTGATGCTACATTTATGGCCTAGGGCAACCCCTCCTTCCAGAATTGGTCCAAATATTTAAAAAACGGTGTTTTATTCCCTGTATGTGACATTTCCCTGAGCTAAACGCGTGTGTATGCAAATAAGTGTATACCCAACCCGCGTATATGTCTTAAAACACTTTAAAAAAATAAATCTCCTTAATTTTGGGTGGAGATCACGGGTTTTACCTATTGATTACCTATTAGTGCTCGTGGCCCAACTATTCCCAATGAATTCCCAACTAAAAAACTACTTTGGGAGAAGTATAAAAAGGATTCAATGGGAAGGCCTTAAGGAGGAGAGAGGAGAGAGAATTACTCTGCTAAGATTATGCTTGATCAAGTCTAAAGATCCTTGTGCTTCAAGCACTTCCCCCACTACAGGAAACCCTTGTTTCCTTAAGTTATGATGTCATTTCACTAGTTGAGATATTTTTATGTGATTCATGGAAGGAGCCTTTTGAAGACTTGGGATTGGACGGACCCGAAGGATGGTTCCGCTTGGAGCTAGCAAGAGGAAGATTCAGGTGATACCATTCCTTGCTTTGTTTTAGTTTTCTGCAATAAAGAAACATTTGTCTTGTTCCCGAAATCAATCCTCTTTATGCATACAATGTTATTGTTATGGTTTACATATGAATAATTGCTTCAATGTATAATTAACCATCTTTCAATAAGTTATGAAGTTGATTTCTATGTGATACTTTTTCTATATATGGTTATGCTTCTTTGAATTGGCTGTTTTGCAGGTTCAAGGATCGAGAGGAACTCCAAGAAGGTTTGGATCCTAGTTGGATCTACCTAAACAAAGGACCCCGGGTGCACCTCTCTTCACGTAGTTTGCTTATTGAAGTATCATGGCTGTGTGGAATGCTTGTTTTTTACTATTAGATAACCCCCACTTTGTTAGGGTGTTGACTCCAAAACCCTAGGGGACTTAGTCCCTCAACAGAATTTTGTTAAGGGACTAAGTCCCTTAGGGTTTTGGGTCAACACCCTAGCATAGTGGGGGTTATCTACAGTAAAAAACAAGCATTCCACAGAGCCATGATACTTAAATAAGCAAACTACGTGAAGAGAGGTGCACCTGGGGGTCCTTCGTTCGGGTAGATCTAGCGAGGGTCCAAACCCTCTTGGAGTTCCTCTCGATCCTTGAACCTATAAAACAGCCAATTCAAAGAAGCATAGCCATATATAGACAAAGTATCCTATAGAAATCAACTTCATAACTTATTGAAAAGTGGTTAATTATACATTGAAACAAGTATTCATATGTAAACCATAACATTAACATCATATGCATAAAGAAGATTGATTTTGGGAACAAGACAAATGTTTCTTTATTGCAGATAACTAAAAAAAAGCAAGGAATGATATCACCTAAATCTTCCTCTTGCTGGCTCCAAGCGGAACCGTCCTCTGGGTTCGTCCAATCCCAAGTCTTCAAAAGGCTCCTTCCATGAATCACACAAAGATATCTTAACTAGTGAAATGACATCATAACTCAAGGAAACAAGGGTTTCCTCTAGTGGGGGAAGTGCTGGAAGCACAGGGATCTTTAGACTTCATCAGGGATAATCTCAGTAGAGTAATTCTCTCTCCTCTCTCCTCCTTAAGGCCTTCCCATTGAAGCCTTTTTATACTTCTCCCAAAGTAGTTTTTTAGTTGAGAATTCATTAGGAACAGTTGGGCCATGGGCACTAATAGGTAATAAATAGGTAAAACCCATATCTCCACCCGAAATTAAGGATATTTTTTTTAAGTGTTTTAAGACATATACATGGGTTGGGTATACACTGACCCACATACACATGCATTTAGCTCAGGGCAATGTTGCGTACAGGGAATAAAACAATGTTTTTAAAAAAATTGGACGAAGTTTGGAAGGAGGGGTTTCCCTAGGCCATAAATGCAGCATCACAAATATCAAGGGTGAGATTTGGAGCTATAACAACAGGGTATGAAATTTACTACGACATCTTGAGTTAAAGCCCTGAATGGTGTATGATTTCAACCTCCCTTTTCGTATGCATGATATGAAAATATGGAAAAAGTAGTAGGGGTGACACAGAAAAGAAGAATAAGAAGAGAGATTGAGATTGATCACAATGCAAAGTATTTGTAATTTAATATATCCATATTATTTACATTTATTATTTACATGTATCATCATTCAACCGTTAAAATTGTATTCATAATCTTTATTAAATGCCTGTATTAAAAGTGTTAGATTAATATTAGACATATCTAACATATTTATAGTCATCGTATTAAAAATTTATTCTAGAAATTTTCTATGGTCATTCATGATTCAAACCAACCCAGATCTATCTTAACTATAGATATATCAAACTCCTAGAGGTATCAAATCTCCGGAGGTCTAAACCTTTCCTCAAGTTTTTTGCTCAAAAAAAGGTTTTCACGTTGAGATATTTTATCCCTCTCAAATCTTGATATATATAGAGCTATGATGGATCTAGGATGGTGTTTTCACTGTTACAACACCATCCAAAATTTTGGCCTATATCTAATTTTGGGGCCCACTTTGGCTCTACATGATTTCATCTCTAGTATTAAGAGATATAACATGCGCTTTCTTTAAGTGTTCAAGTCTTGTCTGAAGGAAAAAAAATGTTGTCTTTAGGCATCGCATATTGCATAAATGTATTTATAGTTAATTTCAAGGGGAAATTTTGGTTTTAACGAGTCCTATTTATTATCTAGACATGTATTGTACTCATTACCAAAGTTTCAAGCATTGGCGCACAAGTGTCGTCATGGTCATCGCAAAGTGTAGCTTTAGTGTCACACTTGGGGAGAGTTGTCTCATTGTTGTCGCATTGAGGGGATTATGTTGTTCATGTGTTCCGAGTGATCAATGTTGTGTCATCAATAATTATGAGTGTGTGATCATGCTCAAGTTTTGTCATTTTTCTCTTTGGCCTTATTGATCCCACACTTAGTCAAATATGGAAAAGTGCCTTCATGAGCAGCTTGACCTCACTCAACCTTCCTAAACTGTGTGATGCATAGTCTTAGCCCTCAAGCTCATACCTTACCTCTTTGAAGTGCATAATGTGAAGATATTTTGTCCCAAAACTACGCACTGCAACAAATCATTCCTCCCATAACTACACACTATGCAGTCTCAATCTTCATCCCTGAACCTTGAGCTCCAGAACTGTGCAGTCTTGATTTCTAGTCACCCTCTTTGTTTCACTACCTAGTCTTAAGAATAAATCCTCTAGCCTGAATTCTTGAACTATGTAACTACACAAGCCCTAGGCCTATGTCCTCTAGAACTATGCAATGGGAGACCTCAACCCTACCCCCTTGAGCCCCTCAACTTCATAGTCGTGTTATCTTGACTTGCCTAGATTGGGCACTACATAGTATCAATACATAGTATTGGCTTATGACCTCGTGAGATGTGAAATTATGTAATCCTTGAGCTATTCTCTCAGCCCAACACTTGGTTCCATCTCGGTTAGTGGTTGTCATGAATCATGTTAGACTGGATTTCTATGGGACTGAGGTCATCTTGTCATGAGTGGATTTCAGTTGTATGTATATATTATGTTATTACGGGATGAGGATGAAGGAGATGAAGAAGGAGACCCTTCTAGAAGATTCCTTTGTATTTGCAAAAACAAGTTGACCAATCAAGAAAAGACAAAGGAACATCAAATTGCGACAACAGTTGTAGATCAAATATCATATTGAAAGCTCCCTACCTTCAAGTCATATGGAGGAGGAAGAAAAAGAATATGTACCATATTTAAATAAGACACAAAGATAGAAACAATAATAATGGCTTGACATTGCCATATCATCAAGGAGTCCATGTCATCAATGTCATGTCATGTCTTATCAAGGTGTCATGTCAAGATGTATATGAGTCATCATTTTTCACATCATTTTTGGATTATATAATTTGAATATATGATAAATGTAATGTAAAGTGGAAGTCCAAGGGTCATCTATAGAATGTGAAAAGTCATAAAGGAGCCAAAAGGTCACATAGAAGTCGAATGTCATGAGGGTAGTCCAAGAGCCACGAGGGAGGTGAATGACCACCCCATTTTTGTATATATATACAACCTCATAGCTCATGCAAATGACTTTTCACCTTGGCTCCTCCTACTAGGCATTAGAGAGTAAGATAGTTCTTTTGGATGAGAAAGTGGTTGCTCTAATGCTCCCCTATTAGAGCTAATGGTGTCCATTGTACTAATCTATCTTATAACTTTTTCTTAATTTTCGAAGCTCGTTGAACTAGCACAATTTCATGCGTATGTCCTAAATATTGTAAGAATATTCTTTGAATGTTTTCAATGTATGTTTTTCTTCACTTGTACTAAGGAAATTGAACTATTTCAGTGGCTTTGGTACTTACCTTGTTGAACTTGTGTTGTATGCATTTTAACAATCATTGCTGCTATGTGAACTATTTCGGTAGTTCATCAACGATTCATCCATATGTGTATGCTGATGTGACTTTACTATATTAGTACTATTACTTTTATTTTAAAGGCTCATTTTTATCTCCCTTTCGGTAGAATAGCCTTGATACATTTTATAGCTAAAAATTCCATAAGGCATACTCCTTCACCTGAAAGTACATGTACATTACTCTTTCATGTTCACCATTGTAGCCAAGAAAAATATCTAAGAATATATGGAAGTCGGGCTTTATTTTCGGAAGGGCTCCCACACCAAACGATGTGAACTATAATTGGTTCAATAGTTGGTTAAAACGTAAAAACTTAAAAGTATACTTAAAAATCCTAAATCTCACTATGAGGGTTTATTTCTCCTTAGATTTATGAATTTGTAAATTATTATTTATTCCATATATATGAAAATTGTAATTTTTAGTAAATAGATAATAAAAAAAACTCCCAAACCATTAATGACACAACATATAACATGAGAAACTCATTCAAGAGAAAACCTAGCTGGAATGTGAGGCCACTCTACTCTCTTTCTTTAAATATAAAATAGTTGTAAGTATAAAGAAGTAAAGAATGTGTTGATCTAGGTGGATATTGGTGGCCACTCACCTATTCCACATGGACCCCCAATATTGTTTATTTTTGTTTCCTTAATTGTAGCACAATTTACTATTTTTGGCAGTTTTTCAGGTCCTCAACTTTCGGAGCTGCTTTGAGGCCCTAAACAATCTATTTTTGAAAATGAGAAAAATCATCACATACAATAGGGGTTCATAGTAGAAATTTATAGTCCTCAAATAGATCTTTAAAGCAAGGTATTTTATGCATCAAATGGAGATTGTATGCCAAAGTTATGACCCCGTGAAGTCGATGTACTAACTAACCCCAACGAGGGCTACAAACTTTTGGTGCTTCATCTCCTAGGGTTAGATTTTTGGATGTTTAGGATTTTCCCTTGTTTCTCAATAACAAAAATGCATTCAATCATCATTGTAACACAATTTAAAAGGAATGTATACATCACATATTTTCTCAAAGATAAGTTACCATCCTCTGAGAAAGTTTATTTCCATTATGCATGTAAACAATTTTCAGTATTTATTTAATGAATTGAAGTTCAATTTTTGCAGTAGCTCTGCGTTTTTGTTTGAATATATTTTTCATTTCATTCCTACATAAATTTATATCATTTGGCCCATGGGATATTGTATTGTACAAATATTCTATGTGTTATCTCTCCTTATCCCTCTTGATTACTTTACTCATATATGCAATGAATGTACTTGAAAAGGATGGAATCCATTTTCCTCCTTGTGGCTTGGTTATAACATAACCAGACAACCTACAAGTGATTAGGTTTGAATTCTTAAAATCTAGAGTTATAATACGGATTCCTTAAGAGCATTCTTCATCATTATCTTGTAGCTATCCCCTTTTCTATGAATAATAGGCGCTGACATGGGATCCTCTTGAATTATGGTGGCAAACAATAGGAAGGTTAAATTATGAGTGGTATAAAGTTTACATATGGAATCTTGTTGAGGTAATTCTTTTGTCATTAGAAGGCTCTCTACATGTAGAATAGGATAAAAGGTGCGGGTTTAAATTATAAAAAATTACCCCATAAAAAGATCATTTGATGCCTCAAAATGTTCTTAGAAGGTTTTAGACCCCAATTTTCCAAACTGTGTCTTGCTGGTAAAAATGGTTCTATGAGATGATTCCTCTAGTTTTTCCACCCTAAAATCATCGATATGGATGAAAAACTATAACACTCTCCTCCCACATCTACCCAAGTAATCTTCCAATCGAGGTAAACATGTGATGAGTTAAGGAAATGGAACTCACAGAACACATCACAGAAACCTTCCACACCAGCAATAAAACTCCCAGGATCCATCCCAACCACTTAGGTAACCAACCCCTAAGACCAACTAAGGTTTTATTGCATCAAACCCTTGGATGCTCCCTTGCTATGGAAAAGGGTGCCTCTCGGAGGCTTTAGAACCTCCCACACTAAGGGAAAGGGATATTCCAACAACGTTTTCCCCACTGTTATGCTTGTAACTCCAAGATTTGTGCCACTTTTTCAAGCCTAGAGCCCACATCACTACCCAGAACTCAGTGACACCTTCAGAAATAAATTTACACAACAAAACTAAGATACATTTTCGAAGACATTGACAAGGACTAGACTGGACCCCTACTAGCCATGACACGCATTTCGTCAAAGATGTCACAAACATGAAAGCTATAGGTGTTAACAACATAACTGAGCATAGGGGTCTGATATTTATCTAAAAAAATATAAGAAGCATTGATGCCTCAACATGTTAGTTGCAATTTCATCTACTATGCCATAGATACATTGTTCATTCATTTACAAGAAAAAACATTATATGAGCCAAACATCATGACAAACATAAAATTCATTCACAACCAACATATAAAAGAAAATATCGAGGATATAACAACCATATAAACCACATATAAAAAAGTGTATTTACCCATAACATACCAAGGAGAAAGAGAGCTCTTATTGATGATTCCATAGGCCAACCAGGTATGGGACTTCCACAAACCACCAAAACATAGACTAGGCTAAACGAAATATTTCTTTCAACCAATTACACCTGTGCCATATTCGAAGCATGAATGTGGAATATCATGAAACAAATTCATCAAAACCAAACCAAGGTTCAAGAGGCCAAAAAGCCTCAACCCTCAAGCATTGATTCCACCTCATGGTCGGGCATCACTAAAAATCACCAAATTAGTCTCTACCCAAGTTGCCTAGGGCTCCAAAGTATTTGTTCCAACTCGGCTCGAAGGACTACTAACTCAACCTACAATTTTTGTTGGGATTCCAGAATGTTTTTCTAACCAAGGCTTCCAAGACTAGTAACTCAACCCATAGAGCTATCATCAGGCTTCTAGATCATTTGCCTGATTAAGGCTTCTAGGACTAGTTACTCAACCCATGAAGGGCTTCCAAAGAGTTTTTCCAACCAAGGCTTCTAGGACTAGAAGCAAAACCCAAGCTATTATAGGGATTTTAGAGCATTTTTCCAACTAAAGCTTCCAGTACTAGTAACACAACCTAAGCTGGTATAGGGCTTCCAGAGCATTTTTCCAACCAAGGCTTCCAGGAACTAGTAACTCAACCCAAGTTGAACGAAACATGAGAACCAACCATAAAAACAAAGAAATGAACCCACAGCACCATGGCTATACTATAAATGGAAAGGCTAGGAAAATCCACTGTCAATATAGGCAATCCTCCATGCCAATGATAGAGCATGACCAATAAACCACATGCGTATGCCATGCATGTAAAAACTAGTGAGGAAGAAATACATGCAAATTTGTACCTACAAGGAAAACCTGTTGTAGTATTTGATCTCGATGTCCTATTGCGTTTTCTTGCTCGTCATTTCCTTCTTGCTCCAAGCATCCAAATATTCCACACTCTCCAATAATTCTCCAAGAAAAATCTAAGTGTCTAAGGGTATGAAAGAGACAGAATAGAATGAGAGCTCCATAAGTGAACTGCCAAAACCTACCAACTGACCAATCCTGCCTACTGATCCTCAGAAGCCTTTTTATCAATGAGGCCTCTATTTTCTTTAATTTCCATTATTTTCCTTCATTTTCTTCCTCACATGCAACCCGTGACCTTTCACCTTCCTTTTCTCCTAATTTCCATTATTTTCATAAATAAATGACAACTAATGCCTTTTTCCTTTTTAAAGCCTTTGCCATTTTGCTTTGCAAAAATCCTTCAGCCATAATAACTGAAATGAATACCCACTAGGATGTTTTTCCCACCATTCATCTTGGAATACATGCCCCATGACCTTGGTCTTATTTTTTACTTTATTAATGTTTACATGGAATTGTGACCAGGGATGTTACAGAACCCTCCCCCTTGGGGGAACACCGTCCTCGGTGTTCAATGACAACTATAGCTAGCATGACTGCTACAACCGAACATACTTCCCATGGAGATTTATAACTTAGCTCATTGTAGTATTTACAATGACCATCGCTGAAACATGAAAAACATATCGTTTACTGGATCTTTATAACATATCTCATTACGGTATTTACAATAATCACATATACACATATGCACATTTGCTAAACCAACAAATAAAAGGATATGATTCTTGTAACAACAAAAAGGGAATCTAGAGGCTTACACCTCCACCCTCAAAAGTAATGCTAGTGAGTCACTTCCTTCCTAGGAAGTCCATAATCCACTACCAATGTCAAAGCTACATCCAATTTCCAGCGCTACAATCCTGCACCACTTGTCCTCTCAGTAAATAGTCACTAGATCATTTTTCTAGGGCACACTCCAAAAGTGCATCTGATTACATATGGAAATGCTAATGACCAAAGAAAATACATCTCTAACCTTCCCTTCTCTACTACACAGTTCCTCAGGAAATCCGGTCACCCCTTCCATGTAGTCACTCACTTTCCAAGTTCCCTGAAATCCCCTATCCCAGACTATCCATCCCTTGGCAAGGATTCCTCACATTGGAAGGTCAAAAACTAAGGCATATGCCTACCTCAGAACCCTCATATCAGTCATAGCATGCTCATGGAAATCAGTGGACACTATAGGGTACCAGTGTCCCATAATGGCCCTACTCTTGAAGTGCTTTACCAGCATACTGCTACCTATTCCAATTCCTTTTGTTGTTGCTGCTAATGCTTGTCATCAGTTTCGACCACCCAACTGAGCATTTCATGCTTTCCTGTACCAAGCACGTAATTTTCATTAGATTCAAAATAAATTGAAATAATTCAAATTATTCATCAATGGTGGCCCGTTAAAAAGGTACACTTGCAATTCTATTCAATTCTTGTCACAAGTCGAACTAGAATATTTGACCAAATCATCATGTATAAACATATCACTTCAGGTTAGATCAAAACATAACCATCACAGATCAAAATCATAAATCACATGTAACCATCATAAACCAAAACCATAGATCACATATAATCATCATAGATGAGAATCATAAATCACATGCATAATAAAAATGAAAAAAATATTGATATGTATCCTTCATTGGTCCTTACTTCTACCTCTGTTCTTTCTGTACACACACTAGATTGGTTGCCTCTCCTGGAAAGCACCCAGTGCATTAGCTTCTCATCAATCACATACACATAGACAATGTACATCACAACATAATACATACACCTACACTCGGTGTACAACACAACACAATACATACACATAGTACAAGACAATGAATACATATGTCATGATACCATACTACACAATGCACATACATAGTACTGCATGCTTGCAAAACAATAAGTATGACATTCAGACAATACCATACATACACCATTATGATATGTACAATTTATACATAGTACCCCCTATACACATCACCACTTGCACAACATGTGCACATCATCACATGTACACAACACCACCTACACAATGTGTACATAACGCCACATGTACACCACACTACCTATACAACATGTACACAATACCACTTCTACATAGTACCACATGCAATACCTATACACAACACCACATGTACGAAAAATCACATGCATGACATGTACATAACAACCCCCTACACACAACACCACTTGTACAACATGTAGACAACACCATATGCACACAACACCACATGTACAATCATGCACACAACATAATAGGTACAATCACTAAATATAAAATATGAACAACATATACACAACAATAGCACTGCAAATCCAAGACCACATTGCCTTTACCAAGTGACCTTGCTTCTAGTGTCTCTCTGCCATCCATGTTTATCCTAGCATGCCACATATTAGGTTGTTTTCATTCCACTAATGTATCTCTAACCATTAGCCTATCCATAACATAAAAATAGACATAGTATAATCACATAGTATCAATTCATATCCACATTATATTGACCTCATAGATCTATCAGGCTATTCTTCCCACTTGATTCCTCATGAACCAGGAACCTTTTCATGCCATTCACCCACATAAGAAATTATTCCTCCACAAGAATGATTCCTGATAACCTTGTGTTATGAAACCAGCTCAGGAAAAGATAGAAAAGATAGATCAACACCTTAGAATTCAGCCTCTTCGAGGGGGCAACCTCCTTTACATTACATAAATGAACAATTCTTGGATGATACAAATGA
>APFE031303414.1:4058-18040 GCA_000404065.3 Pinus taeda | reverse complement strand
TTTTTGTATCCTCATAATGTGCTATCAATTCTTCCGTAAAAATTACCCAAGTGATAAATTGTTTACGAGAGCAAAGCCATTGATACCAAACAAACTGATTTGGTTCCAAATATAAAGTTTCCATACATACCTTTTGTGTGTTTTGCACATTATTGAGATCGAAGAATTGCTCCATCTGTAATATCCATGTGGCAGGATCCTTGCCATCAAACTTCCTCATATCGATTTTTGGAATATGGTGAGTCTTCGATCCAACATTAGCGTCTATGGAATCATGATTAACATTTCTTTTATTCTCATCATGAGTTTCCTTTAGTACCCTTTCACCCTTAGTGCCTATTTCTTGTAGCAACTTATTCATATTTATCTTCAATTCGTCCATGTCTGTCTTCAAATCTATCTTCAAATCATCCATCTTAGCTTCCACGTCAATCATCTTAGCTTCTACGCCTTTCTTTAAACAGTCCATCTTAACTTCTACATCTTTCCTTAAACCATCCATTT
Organism: Pinus taeda; assembly: GCA_000404065.3. Classification (NCBI taxonomy): domain Eukaryota; kingdom Viridiplantae; phylum Streptophyta; class Pinopsida; order Pinales; family Pinaceae; genus Pinus; species Pinus taeda. The sequence continues at coordinate 17,536 of APFE031303414.1, read as the reverse complement.
TAGATTCTGTTGCTTTTTGTGCAAGTGACACTCGTTGCACTTGTTCTTGTAATTTTGATATATCATGTTGCATTTCTTCCTCTTCTTCATGAGTCATGCTAGAGCTTTCATGCTCCTTACTAGGTGTTTGCATTTTCTTTCCTCGGGGCATCAGTTACCGATAATAATTCTCTAATATGCCCTTTGAATTCCTTCAAACCAAGCTTAAGCAAAAATTAAAGAAAATCTACACACCTTTTTTCACTTTGTAGGAGCTCGATATTGCCTCTGATGTATCTCTGTACTTTTTGATTATCTAGTTTTGAATTTGTGACTTGTAGTAGCCCTCTGTGTCCTCTTTCCAATGCCACAAGTCTGACCCAAATTGGATTCTCCAAGGAAGCGTTATGCGAAATCTCCCACAGTGACTTGATTATAGACTAGTTTAATAGAGCGAACTTGTACGATGTGCCACGAGTCGCTGTTTCTACCTTTGGATCTAAAAAACGCATACAAGAAACTACAATCTGTCCTCTTTCTGTAACTTCTTACAAAATTTCAATCCGATCCCCAGAGAGAACGTTATGACGATTTCCCCAGGTCACCTTTTTGGAATGTAATTCAGGAGTCTGCAAAAAGACCAACTTCCTCAGATCATATCTCCACAAATATAGTGCGAAAAGCTCTGAAATTCGGACCCAAGATTCAGAGAAATTTCTTCTCAAATAGGTTTTTTTTACGACTTCTGAAACCTCACAAAAAAAAAGGTTATAGTGAAAATTCCACGATGACCTGTTTGGAGCAGCGAAACCCTAGAATCCAAAGCTCTGATACCAAATGTTATGAAACCAGCTCAAGAAAAGATAGAAAAGATAGATCAACGCCTTAGAATTCAGCCTCTTCGAGGGGTTAACCTCCTTTACATTACATAAATTAACAATTCTTGGATGATACAAATGACAAAACCTCCTTTCTATATATAGGAGTCTAAGGAGTCACAATATAATCTAGCCGACCTAACAATAATAATAATATAAAGCCACAAAAATAATCATAGAGGGATTCTATGGGGCACAGTAATAACAATATGGGGGCAATAGGGGCACAACAATATTAATAAGGGGTATAAATACAATAGTAATGGGGTAATCACTAGTATTATAGGGACCCAACACCCAAGAGTAAGGTAAGATCTTCCACTATGCATGGTTACTCTTATCCATCATATTGGTTACAGGGGAGCTATTGGAGGATAGCCAGTCTCCCATTTTTTAGGGTGACCTATGTGAAGCCATGAGGTACACCTTGCTCTGGGCTATAGAAGACACACAGAGGATTCGCAAGATAAAGGTGTTCTGGGTGTTCATGGAGGCAAGCATCCGAACATGGAACAACCGTAGGCCACGCTTATCCCCTACGGTTCATAACAACTTGCAAAGCACGACAGAATTCAAGGAGGATATGCATAACCTATATATCCGGGCGCGCAAGAACCCAGCACGAAAATGGGTGAAGCTTTTGTTCATCGCAACGGATGCTGTGATCTTCATAGTAATGTAGTCATGGCCTCCGGAGTGGCATGCCCCAAACTTGGTGAAAATGGAGAAGGTCGTAGCTTAGCAAAGAAAGAAGGACACCAAGCTGCACATAGTGCAGTTGGCTAAGAGGAGGCGCCAGGAACAAAAAGCAGCCACATAGCAGAAGGCGGCTGATACAGTAGCAGTAGCACAGACAGTAGAGACCACAACCACACCAAATGGAGAGCCCAAGGAGGGTCAGGAGATGTCCATGGGGTAGCATATGTCGATTCTGCATCGACCCAACTCAAGCGGCCATGCGGCCTTGAGAAAATAGCTCCAAGAAAGAAGGGAAAAGCCACAAAGACATTCATCGACTTGATCACGCTCATAGAAGGTGATCTATTGGATATCAGCGAAACAATTCGTGAAGTCACAAAGAACACGCTTCAGGCATTGTTGATGGAGCAAAACATTGTGTTGGGGGCACTCAGCATGCAGTTACAAGGTTTACAGGTACAACACCCCCAAACAGGCACAATGGCCTAGTATGTCGTAGCAAGAACTGCCAAGGCAAAACAGGCGTTGTGCGCCCATATGGGCAACACCTTCATCTTGGCCAAAGGCACACTAGCAACAACAAGCGAGGGTGACTGGGCTGCGATGAGCAGCATGAAAGGAATTGGCTTGAACTTGGCTGCACTACCACACGAAATTTTGTACCAGCTGTAGGATGGGGTCATCGCAGAGCTTCGCACCTAGGAAGGCTGAGTGATCTAGGTCCTGCATAAACAGAAAATCAACATGGACTAGCTCAGCATCTAGCGGGATGAGTTGGTTGCATGGGCTCGCAGACTGGAACAGGCTATAGAAGATGCATGTGAGAGCGTTCAAGAGTTGGTCGTGCCGACAGAGCTCCCAATAGCAGAATGAGTATATAGATTAGCGGCCAGAGTCCATGAGGCCCGATAGGAAACAACAAAGGTTCAGTTAGAGTTGAACCTGTAGATCGTTGAGTTGCGATGGAAGGTGCAGCCCTCCAAACTCCTAGAAGTCAGAGAGCAGCATGCCCTTGCTATCCAAATGGGGTTGGAACAAATTGGTCAGGAAACACAGGATTGCACCAGCCTGTTGGAGCAAGCACTCACCATGCTTACGCACTTGTAGGAAAACCTGAATCTGCAGCGCCTAGAGACCGAAGCGTGCAAGTTGTAGCAAGAGTATGGCAGCGTTCGAGGCACTGTGTAAACGGTTGTCCTTACTCAATGACTTGCTAGACTACAGCAAGCAAGGGCACTGAAGGACCAATTAGACATTGCACGCCAAAAAGAAGCCCTTCCTAAAGAATGCATCCAACCATGGATTGATGAATCACAATTATAGCTACCATTAAAGGGAAGCTAGCACATATGCAAGAACTATATATGGTTGGACAGGAAGGTGACCCTGCACATGAAGGTTCAGAGCTACGTGTACAACAGATACAATAGACAACCAAACAGTGTGTTGCGGACACCCAAATTGTGCGTGACCTCCTGGATAGACTTCACGCCAAGATCACCACACCAGTAGAGTGACTCGGGATGAGTCACTATGATTGTGTTGGAGGCCTGTTGGGAAGCGAATACCCCCATAGCATGTTTTTTGGGCTTAAAGCCCGAGCTTTGGTCAATGTAATGTAAAGACTCTGTGAAATGGGGGCATGGAGCGTGAAAGTTTAGGATGAGTCATAGGGTTGTCTGCCCTAAAATAATGTAATTGAATGTAAGTTGTGTTAGCCTACCCATGGTCCACGGACCATGGGATTGTATAAATAGAGCGAGGCTCTAAGTGTAAAGATAGTTCTGAGTTTTGGAAAGTAATAGATAGATGTGAAGGCATGGTTAGAGGATAGAAGTGAATCTGAAGGTATTGGGTCGTACTAGTAGGTAAAGGCTCTACAGCTAAGTGTGCAGAGGCCTAGTAGAGTCCACAGCTAAGTGCGTGAACCCTTGCAGCTGAGTGCGCAGGGCGGAGGCAGATCTATATTGAATTGAACTTGAACAGGATCATTAATAAAGCTATGTTGATTCGGCATATTGTGCATCTATTTCGTAGATCTATATTTTGATGTTCAGTGTTAATGGTATATGTTTATCTATATGCGCACACTTGTATGTATGTTTATATATGAAAACTTTCTAAGTAATTAACGAACAGAACCTAACTAAGGAAGACTTGGGTAATTAATACTAGTCGCACTACGGCTAGATCTGCACAAAGGCAGTCCCACAAGACGCAAGGAGCCTACTGGTGTGCGTAATCTAGTAGGCACAAAGGTTGAATTGTGTACCTATCGCCCATATCATACATCCCTAGGGTGCGGAAACCTAGTTCTAGTACCCTCCCATACTACTTCGGGTGAGACCTCAGTCACGCTCCCTGGACTGTTTCCGAAAGGGCCAGTAGTACCGGTATTTTCTTGGGTAAACTCACTGTTGAACCTGGGTTAGGCCCCATGTAGCCAACAATCGCAAAGCTGAGAAATCTGTAGAGCATGTTCCCAACTCATCTTCTCAGTTGTCTCTCACTCCAATAGAAGAAACTCCAGAATGACTCAAAAATCCTATGGCAGAGACTCATTCCTCCATTCCGTAAGAGGACATCATTGTTCATAACCTAAGTCTCAGGTCTGGTATGCATCTTTGCCATCCTCCATCATCTACAAGCCATGACTCCCTGTACCATGACTCACTTGATCAATCCACTTCACAAGCTAGTTGTGCGCATTCTCTTGATTCTCAAGTTGTTGGCTCAAATTGTGGTCATGTGCAAGGCAATATCATTACACAGGTGGAGGAGTAGGAAGATGAAGACAGAATCAATTCCTCTTCTATGTTTCAAAATGGTTAACTCAAGACAATGATATTCCATTCTTGATTGATTCTCAATCCACTAATCTGGTGAAACATCGTGCACAATTAATTCTTTCGATCAACCTCCAGCCTTGGACTGTCGTCACTCCCATGCTTTTGTATGTGGTGATGAACGCCAAAACACATCATGTGCAGACATCCATATCGAAACGTCTTCTTCACCCCACTTGCCCATGTGTCCTAACATCCATAGTGCATTGACATGCATCGGAGGTACTCCGCGTTCTCTTGTTTCTTCATCTAATGAGTTATCTCCTTGATTGACACAAGAAAGTGAGGATTTCCATGATGAAAACAGTCTCAACGCACAACAGTCTTCCCACTTGTCATCATCTTGTATGTTTCATGAATACAACTCATCAAGTCAGCTTGTTGATGTTGAAAAGTTTGATGAAGCCTGTGACAGAGATGATTGCCATCTTAAGAGCGATTTTGAAAACAGCAACAATAGCCATCCTCAAGCCATGCATGATCTGATTCACATCTCAAAATGTTATTTTTCAATTCTAGAAAGTTGTGGGACGTGCCAAGGAATCGAGGCACTTCAACATCCATTGATGGTTATGTCAGGACCTCACGACTTTGGTATGCCCCTCAAACCAAATCAAATCTAGTTTCTCATGCTCAATTTGTCTATTTGCATGGTTGCACTCTACGTGAATCCTTGTGTAAAAAATATTTACTATTTGGGGTGTGATATTTAAAATTATAAATTTTTCACTAATGACCGAATCCATGAGTTTGTTACAACATGTTCATCTTCATGCACTTCACTTACATCCAATTCAGGTTGGGAGTGTTTGTCTCTCATGTAATCATGGAACTGTGAAGTTGATCATCTCAAAGACTATCTTTGTCTCGAATCATACTTATCAGATGTTATCTCTCGTGATCATATCCTTGGTCTTCTTGTCAATCTTGCATGTCAAATATGCCTGCTCATCACATCATAAATCTCCCTGTGTGATGACGACTGCACAACCTATCACGTGAATCAAGTTCCTCTCATTTCACCACACCCCAATTAGCTTCACACATTGATAGTGTTGACATCCTTTCTACATTTTTGTGATGACCATGATTCCTAACCAATTTTTCACCACTTTCAGGTGGTTGTTCTATCATATCTAACACACAACAAACTTGGTTCCATCATTCAGAGCATTCGCAAGATTGTTCAAAAATATTCTTTGTTCATGTCAAACTAGGAATCTGGAATCTCAACCAACTTGTTTGATATTTCTTCTATCTTGGGTGATTTTCATGCATTTTATCATTTTCCCAATATTACATCCAATGATAGTCACTTCACGCACTATGATCTTCACCATGTAACATCTTTCTCCTTATACTTTTGGCAAGTAGGTGAGGCACTTCATCCTACGCTAATGGCTATGGCAGGTCCTCACTGTCTTGACATGACCAATGAGAATGATCAGATCTATCTATCTGTATTAGGTTCCCATCATGATCCCCTCTCTCAAAGATCATGAGTCTTTCAAAACAACCATCCTAAATTTTATGATCCAATCAATGAATAGCTGGAACAATCTTGCTTGGTGAGTCGTGTTACAGGTAACAAACTTCATTCCTTCCTTGCCGTCACTGAGAAACTTGGTGCAAATGAACACACACTTGCAAGCGGCTTCCAAGGTTTGTTGAAATATGGTAGTCATCGGAGAGGTAAGCATGTGTGTTGGGTGGTTGTGACACATATTTCTGCATGCAGGCAAGACCTTCTCTCTCATGTGCAAGATTACCAAGTTTGTGTATTTTCTGTTTCACATTATTTTGTATCTTCTTTAATCACTTGTATCTTTGTGGTTGCAAGTTAGGTACATCTATGGTGGCTTCACTGGAAATTTCATTTCATGTAACCCCAACTATTTAACATAGGATTAGGAGTAGTGTTTTATTTATTTCTTTTATTTACTTTTTGGTTTGCATGTTTGTTTTCTTGTTGACTTGTTCTGGTTTGTTTGCTTGCTCGCTTTGCTTGGTGGTTGTCTTTTCGCTTTACTTTACTATTTTTTCTTTGCTTTGTTTTGTTTTCTTAAAATCATGTTATTTTTTCCAATAAGTTATTCCTTTTATTAAGTTCTGGCTTTTGAATGAGTATGTGGTTGAGATCCAAAGATTCTTGTGACACTACAACACTTGGTAAATCTTGTGTTCATCTTCTCTATGCTTGGTCATAATCTTCGATTGATGAAGTGCTAACAAAAACTACAATCTGTGTGTAAGGGGAGCTCTGGTCCAACCATGAACTTGTGTCCACACTGGGAAACCCCATGCATGTACTCAGCCTTCTGCTCTATGTGTTCAATCTCATCCAACTAGTAGAAATGGAGAAGGGGGGAAATCTAAATGAGAAAACATAAATCAGACGTCTTAAATGCTTCTCTAAAGGAGAAACCTCTTCTGCTCTCAATAATTCAGGATCCCTCTTCCACCCAAAAATGAATAAGTTCCTATGCACAATCCTCTTTTCAAAAAAATACAAAGGCAAAAGAAGAGAAAGGCTTCATCCGCAGAGAGGTGAAGCATGCAACTCCACCAGGGTACTGACTAGGCTTGCTAACAGTGGAGAAATTTGTATGTTCTTGCGTGACTCTGTCGAGGTCTTGTCTAGGCCTGCTTGTAGTGGAGCAACACTAAAGATGAAAAATTATACTTTGAAAATTTTAAACTCGTGAGCTAAACTACCCTTCCCAATTTTGAAACACTGTGATAAAATTTGAAACTTATTGTTGTGTTTGAAAAAGTTCGCAAAAGGTGAACCATGTATGTCTATGGGGTAAGTGGGGAAGCCGAAGTAACCCACACAGTGATTCAATACTCAATGATAGACCAAGGCCCTACGCTATCAATGGACTGAAATAGAGAAGTTGCTATTCAACTAATGTGTCTCCAAGTGTTGTAGCGGCTACAACGTACTCCAAAATTTTGGCCTCCATCCAATTTTGGGGCCTTCCTTGGTTTTTTTCTTTGATGTTTACAAACACTCGGTCTCATCTCGTGAGCTTGTGGCAAGTATTTACACCCTCTTTTCTTGATTGTTCACCAAACATCTCTTAGCATGCTGGTCACATTGTCATGCTTGCAGTCATGTTCTACCTATGTTCAAGGTATGTCTTCATGTGTACAAGTTGTATTCTCTATGTAAGAATTTGTCACACTCACACACGAAGTTGTATGCAATGACATGCAAGTGTCTTCATGGTCATTCAATGATCTATCTCAAGTGTCACACTTGTTTCTTGCACCCTTTGGTTAGTCACATTGAGCTTATGTTGTCTTGTTGGTTCGAGGTGTCTTGTCATCAAGTCATGTTAAGTTTTTGTTTGCAAGGTCATGTATACATAGGTCCACTTACTCACACATAATAATCTTGCAGAAAACCTGTCAACTGGACCACCCTCCATTTGTCAGACCTCCATTGAGTTGCACTACACAGTATCAGCCCTCAGTGACCAAGTACCGCTGCTCAGAATTGCGTAGAGCTTGAGGCTGCCTCCCAGGCATTCTACACTATGCAATCCTGAAATCGACATGACTGACTATCACCCAGAACAGTGTAGAAGTTTCCCAAGAATACATCGCAATTTGCATTTCCCGCAAGCCAACCCATCAAGTGTCTCACTAGTCAACCAGAGAGTTTGATCAAGCAGTGACCCGAGCTTCACTCCACCCAAAAATTGCGCAGAAGATGTCAGCATGTCATCCTCCGATGACTGAAGTAATTGCACAGACATGAGGGACATCACCCACTACCTGTCACTGCACTGTCTCTGAAAATTATGTTGTTCTGTCAATCAATCCCCCTGTCAGTTGACCTACTGCTCCTCCTAACAATTACGCAATTTTCTTAGACTTTCCATCAGCTACCCAACACCTCGCTCAGCCTGAAAACTATGCAGACATGTCCTACATGCATACCTCCTGGTTTTGCCTAGTTTTGACTGGCAAGCTCCCGCATCCTGCTCCCAGCCTCCCCTGAGAATCTGTGCAATTTTCACTGCCAATGTCCTTTGTTTCCCACACCGTCTTCCTTGAAAAAATTATGCGGTCCTTTCTTCCAGCTAAGTCAGATCCCGTAGAATGTCACTGTTGTTTTGGACTGCTCATCTTAGCCTCCCAGTGACCTCTGCACAATTTTTCATGATAGTGCCTTGGAGCCCCGCATCCCAGCCTAAAAAGTGCTTTGCGCAGTTTCAGAGCCTTATCCTCTCTCCCGGTCACCTGTACCTGAAAATAAAAGATGATGCATCATGGTAGACTAGGGGATTTCTGGATTTGATGTCGTCTCATCATGAGTGATTGTAGATATAGGTACATGGAAGAGACATGGCACAATGACGAACAGGATGAGCAAGGAGTGCATGTTAGGATACTTGTTCATGAACGGATGAATACATGAATCCTGGCCAAGTACCAATGAAGGGGATACATGTACATGCAACATCAAGCAAACACCAATACCATTGAATACTCTGCAGACCTTGCCATGTGAAGGTGGAGTTATGATACACCAAGAGCACACTCATCATTCAGCAACACTGTAGTTCAACATGGACACCACCATCAGCATGAACATATCAGCATTTTCATGTCGAGTCATGTTATGAGTCATCTCATCCACATCACTACTGTGGTACATATTGATGTAGTCATTGTAATGTAACATGGAAGTCCAAGAGACACACATACAAAGTTGAAGAGTCATGTAAGTCAAACAGTCATGAGGGAAGTCGAAGAATCACAAGGGTCAAGTTTTCCCTTGGCTATATATACCCATCATTTGTACATGCAAAGGAATTTTTCACCTTGGCTCCTCCCATATAGCCTTAAAAGTCTGCAGTATTTTCTTTGAGTGGCTCCAATGCCCTGCTATTGGGGCTAGTGATGTAATGGTGTACGGATGTGTCTTGAAACTTTTTCTTAATTCATAATCCTATTAACAAGCCAACATGTTTTCACACATGTATTTTATTTGTTTTTAAGACTTTTTTTGGATGCTTATAATGCACTTTTCTTTAACCTGTATTAAGACAGTTGAACAATTTCGGTTGTTTTAGTACATATTCTATTGGAAATGTGTTGTATCAATTGTTAACCTTGTCTCACCTGTGTGGACTATTCCGCCAGACACTCGACAGATTCATCCTCATAAACTTGTTATAATGACTGTCGCACTCGTGTGGACTATTTCATTGGGTGTTATACGTGCTATCTATTCACTTTGTGTTGTGACTGCCGCATCCATGTGGACTAATCCGCTGGAAGTTGCACATGTCATGTTGTGTTGTGTTCTTCTAATAGAATTGGGACTATTCCCTTTCAACTTGAGACTCACTCTCACCCTCTCCCTCTATAGTGAAAGAACTTTGACACAAGCAATACTAAGCACCCACCAGGCACATGAACCTCGTTGTTTGAAGACTAAGTATACTACTCTCATGTGCAGACAAGCAAGAGCTAAGGCATATCTTTAAGATAATGGCAACCGGGCAATCATACTGGATGGGAATCCTACACCAAACGGTGTGAGGTCTCGTTGGATCATCATACTAGGGATATCCCCTGAATGATGGAAAATCCAGCATCATCAATAAATAGGAGAGAAGATCATCCTTTTGAGGATAAAAATGGTGGCTTCATGTTCCACTATTGGGGCTATTTATACAACTTTTTAATTGTGTATCTTGGCGCTTTCACTCAATACTTTGAAGCTCTCAGATCCTGACGTACATGCATGCATGTATCGTGAATGGTGTAAGAATATTATTTCATTTTTTGTGATGTATGTTTTTATGTGATGTGTGCCCATACTTGCTTTCATGATCTTTGTTATTTTTTGAACTATTTCGTAAATTAGTTAATGATTCTTTCTATGTATATGTGTGTCTTTAGTAGGATAGTATTGTTAATTTTATTCTAAAGTCTCACTCTATCTTTTCCCATCTGTGAAAGTACCTTATACACATTTAAATTTCTTGTTTCATAATGCTAACTTACTTTCTTATCCTGAAATTCTATGCATGCTCTCTTATGTTTTTTATTGTGGCCAAGGAAAATCTTTAAGGTCTTTATAATGGTAGTCGAGCCTATTTCCTAGATGGGGCTCATATCCCAAATGGTGTGAGCTCTATTTGGGACTTTATATCATGGATACCCCCTTGTGTTGGGGGCATATAGCACCAAACATTTTGTCGCTAGAAGGATGGCATCCAGTGTATGGCCAATAGTTCAACACAATCACATCAAGAACCTTTAGTTCAAGCCAACAATTGTCCGATTCCAACTCCAACACACATATCTAAGAAGGAAGAGTCATCTCTTCATAACCTAGAATAGGCTTATGAATTTACTTATGATCAACTATTCATATTCTTCCTGTCACTTGCCAGTTTGCAAGATCTCTTGGATTACTCCCTTTTACATCCATTCTTCCTCATAAGCAATCAAAGAAATACACAACCTATCGTGATGTTCTAGTTTATTCAGTACAAGACTTGGTTATCGTTTCCCTTGATGATTTGGCAGACTCGCTTGAAGAATATTTATATCAAGGGGATGTTGCAACACCTAACATGGAAAATCTGGAGGGAGAGAGGGAGAAATTTCATTTTTTCAGATAACGAGCAACCAAGTGATAACGATAACTTCAATGATAATGAGAATCTAAATAGTGAAGAGGAGGAATTTTCTAGAATCAAAAAGTGAAGAGGGGAGGGAAGAAAAATACATGTCGATAACCAATTGGATTAGATGTCCCAAGGGCCTCTTTATCTTTCGGGACAACTTCATCATTTACTTAAGCGCCCAGAGAAGTTTCTTATAAAGTATGATCCTAACAAGAAAAAGAAGGTTGAGGATCACATTAGTGACATCTACTTGCACTTGAGAATATTAGAATTTAATTTGATGATATTTCCTACAGGTTGTTTCCTTACACTCTTGAAGGAAGAGCATCAACTTGATACCACAACCTTCCACCAAATTCAATTCGTAATTGGAGGGATTTAAGTGGTTATTCTTCGACAAATTTTTCGATGATAAAACTCCTTCCATGATGCTTATGGAAATCAGCAGCAACAAGTTGTGGAACAAAGAAAGGTGAAATATTTTATTTAGAGGTTTACTCACATTATGAACAAGTTCCATATAGATGTGTAGCCTCGTGATTTTATCACTAAGGATTATTATATTGTTTCCCTTCCCACTAATATTTTCATTTTTTTGAAATAGTTGTGAAAGAAACATTGGCTCTAAACTTTGCAGAAGCTACTGATGTAGAAAAGGGCTTAAGGTCTATCGAAGTCATTGTTGACCAAGAAGATACAAAAGACTCTAAAGATACTAGGAGAAATTCTCAAGCCTCTCCTGCTAAAACTAAAGAGAAGGATTATTTCGATATGGAAAGATTGACTAAGTCTTTGACGATGCTAACTAACGAAGTATCTGAGCTCAAAAGGAAGTCAACTAAGGAATCCACTTGTAAAAAGTCCTTTAAGTTGTTCTTAAAAAAGAATACCAATTAATCGACCAAATGTGCTCAAAGTTTCAATGTAGTCTTCAATGTTTAGGATGTGGGTATGAAAAACTATTGTACATTTCATCAATAAGTGCATTTGGAAAATAAGTGCCCATAATGGAAACATAATATGATTTCTAATGTCTTGGAAATTTTGTCTACAGAGGAATAATCTTAGTAGATCAAAGAGGCTAATGAAGCAGCCCCATCGAAGAATTATACAGGTGTTGGTTATTCAATTTTTTCTTTTGATCTCATTCTGAATAATGATCAGCAAGGTGCTAGTGAGGCCCCAACAGGTGAATCTCTTCCAAATCAATATTCCAAGCCACATAATTTTGGGAGACATGGACCTATTCCTAAGAAGGATGTGGACAAGTAGAGAAAAAAATTATTAAGGAAAATTATACCCTCTTAGTAATCCTACTTAGAGCCCATAGATGATGTTTGGAAGTGCCCAACTTCCTAAAAACACTACCATGAATACTAAGAACAAGTCCATCATCCTTGAGGAATCAGATAAAGCTTCACCACCTACCACTTCAGCTTGCCCTGCCAAGGATGAAGATATCGCGTGTGATATTGATTACAACATTACTGAAGACATAAAGAAAACTTGTGCTAATATTTCCATTTATGAGCTAGCGAAATTGCCAGGACAATGGGAATGGATCATCAAACATTTTACATCCAAGCCTCCATCAAGTAATAGTATTGAAACTTCCAAAGTTTCATCTAATAATTGACCTACGATCCTCAAATCAATAGTCAGTGTAGCTAATGTAAATTCTAGATCTTCTTGCCCCCGTTTTCTCTTAACATTTGAAAGTTTCAACTATAATGTCCATAATTTCCTGGTTGATTTTGAGGCGTCCAAAAATATTATGCCTCTATATGTTGCTAAGAAAATAAATGAAAAATGGGAAAATATTGATGTCAAAATCATACAATTAAATAGATCACAAGTGCAATAAATTTGTGAACTAAATAATATTATAATTCATTTATCCTTTAATCATAGGGTTCACCAATGCATTGATATTGTTATTGAGGACATGTTATAGCTCCAAATCTCACCATTATGGTTTGTGATGCTACACTCATGGCCTAGGGCAACCCCTCCTTCCAGACCTGATCCAAAATCTAAAAAACAGTGTTTTATTCCCTGTACGCGACATATGCCCTTAGTTAAACACGTGGTATACGTGGGTTCATTAACATACCAACCCGCGTATATGTATTAAAACACTTAAAAAAATATAAAACTCCTTATTTTCGGGCGGAGATCGCGGGTTTTACCTGTTAATCACCTGTTAGTGCCCGTGGCCTCAACTGTCCCCAACCAATTCCTAACTAAAAAACTACTTTGGAATTGGTATAAAAAGACACCTAAGGGAAGGCCTAAAGGAGAAGAGAGTATAGAGCAAGGTTATTATACTGAATTTTTTCCCCCTGATCAGGTCTGAAGACCCTTGTGCCTTCTGCACTTCCCCCATATTGTACAGGAAACCCTTGTTTCCTTGTGATTTG
>APFE031303405.1:320910-386466 GCA_000404065.3 Pinus taeda | reverse complement strand
TAATGGCCAATCTATTTTCTTATATCTTTTCTTTAATAACATATATATATATAGCTCTTGGATACATCATTAAGATCTAGGGAATATCTATTGACGCATTCCCTGATGATGGACTCACTTGGTAGTCTGAAACGTTGGGTTCACAAAACTCTATAACAGGCCATTCCTCCTCTATCTAAAACTATCCTCACCTGTATGGATTCATTATTTAAAAAAAATTATTGCCCAATCATATAAGCTTGACTTCGATGTAACTAATAATGTAGCAGAGTATGAAGATTTTCTGCCAGGATTGGAACTAGAAAGAAGTCTTAAGGTACAAAATCTAACTGTATTCAGTGATTCATAACTTATTGTCAAACAAGGAATCTATGTCAAACTACGCACCCTAGGCTTAGATCTTATAGGATGAGATTTGGGATTCAATAGAAAATTTATTTTCAGCATTCAATATCACTATTATTCCTAGAGATCAAAACAGTCATGCAAATTCCTTGGCTATTTCTGCTAGTTCTTTTAAAGTTCTTGGTCAAATGCTTATCCAATATCAAATTCAAGTTAAGTATAGACCATCTATTCTTGACAATCTTAAAGATTGGAAAATATTTGATGATGACGAGTAATTAAAATCCTTTTTGAGTTTTCAACCTTGCAAGTCGAGGAAGAATAGCTTAATATTCATGAAGTTTACAACAAAAATCAAATACCACAATTTGACTCGAAAATGATTGATCATAACATTATTCACTTATCTAACAATTTTCTTCCAAAAGGGTTAGTCCCCCTTGAGAAGCTCTTTGATCATAATGATGTTCCCAAAAATCCACTATCAAATTAAAGCCTACAAAGATGTTTTTTCATGGTCTTATAACGAATTAAAGACATATGATACATCTTTCATTGAATATAAAATTCCATTAAAACAAGAGGCTAAACCTTTTAAGCAAAAATCAAGGAGAATTAATCTTGTCCTCCTTCCTGTTATTGAAAAATAACTCAAAAAGATACTTATGCTAAAATTATAGATCCATTGAGATATTGTGATTGGGTAGCTAATTTTGGTTCCAGTGAGAAAAAATAATGGTGAAATTAGACTATGTGTGGATTTTAGGAATTTGAATAAATCATCTTTCAAAGATAATTATCCATTACCCAAGATGAATCAATTACTTCAAAAAGTTTCAAGAGCTAGTAGAATTTCTATGTTAGATGTGTTTTCTAGATATAATCAGATTATGGTTAGTCCAAAGGATAGAGAAAAGATTGCATTCACAACTCTTTGGGGCACATTCATGTATGCCCAAATGCCTTTTGGGTTAAATAATGTTGAAGCTATGTTTCAACGAGCTATGGACTTAGCATTTGTATGTAAGACAAAAAAATTCGTTGTAATTTATCTCAATGATTTGTCTGTTTTTTCCAATTCTAACCAAAAACATTTAAAGCATTTGAGAAAGGTTTTTGATAGGTGTAGAAAGTTTGGGATTTCTCTTAATCCCAAAAATTCTTTTTGCACTCCAAGAAGGAAAATTGCTTGGCCATATCATTTCTAATGAAGGAGTAGTCATTGATCCTAAAAGAATTTCAGTTATACAAGCACTTTCATTACCAAGGAATAAGAAGGAAATTTAGGCTTTCCTTGGGAAAATGAATTTTTTAAGAAGATTTATTCCTAATTATGTTGAAATTGTTAAGGATATCATTGATATGCTGAGAAAGAATCATGAATTTAAATGGACCATTCCTGCAAGGTATGCTATTGCAAAAGCTCCCATTTTAGCCAACCTAGATTGCTCTGAACCATTTAGTATATTTTATTTTGCCTCTGAAACTACCTTAGCCGTTGTTCTTTTGCAAAAGATTAAAGATGGAGATGACCAACCTATTTCCTTTTTTAGTAAAGTCATGAGAGATGTTGAGCTAAAGTATGACATCATTGAATAATAGGCCTATTCTTTAGTTCAAGCTCTGAAAGCATTTAGAGTCTATCTCCTTCACTTTTCTATTATTGCCTACGTAACCAATAGTGTTGTTAAAACCGTGTTAACTCAGTCTGATACTGATGGAAGGAGAGGGAGATGGAGAACTAAGATTTTAGAGTATTATCTTATTATCAAGACTACCAAGTTAGTAAAGGGTCAAGGTCTCGCCAAGCTCCTTGCTGAGTGAAATTATAAGATCTTGGGAATAAATTTTGTTTTTGAAATCCCAACTAAGAAGAATCCACAAGAACCTTTTGCAACCCCAATATAGGAGAACCCACAAGAACATTCTGAGATCCCAATTGAGAAGAATCCATAAGAACCTTCTGAAATACTAGCACAGAAGAATCCACAAGAACCTTCTTCATCAGACCAGTCAATTCTGATTCATATTGGTGAGAAATTTTTATTATCTGAATGGTACATTGATATTGTGAATTTTCTAAGAAATTTTGAGTGTCCATCTGAATTCACAAAGAATGAATGTAAAACACTAAAGTTGAAGGCCATAAAATATTGTATTGTTAATGAAAATTTGTATTGGAAGGATCCTCTTAACATCCTTTTACTTTTCTTAACAAAAAATGAGACATAAGGGATCATCTATCAATTTCATGCAAGTATTTGTGGAGGGCACTGTTGTTGGAGGGCTACAGCATACAAGATTTTAAGAGCGAGGCTTTATCGGCCTATTCTATTTGCACAAGTCGGAGCAAAGGTTATAAGTTGTACTCAGTGTCAAATGTTTATTGGAAAGCAGATATTAGCAACACCTACATTAGTTCTAGTACTAGTCTAAGCACCTTTCCTCTAATGGGGATTGGATTTCATTGGTGAAATTCATCCTCCATCAAGTAGTCATCACATATGGATATTGACTGCCACAGATTACTTTACCAAATGGGTAGAGGCCATTCTAGTCACAAATGCAATTGATAATGTAGTTATCAAATTTATTGAAGAATACATATTGTCTAGATTTGGATGCCCCAGGAAAATAGTGACAGACAATGCATCAGCATTCAGCAGTGTCAAGATGACTGAGTTTTGTCGGAAATACCATATCTTGTTGCATCATTCTACTCCATATTATCCACAGGGAAATGGACTGTTTGAATCCTCAAACAAGAGTTTGGTTAAAGTCATAAAGAAAACATTGGAGGATCACAAAAGGATTTGGGACAATCATCTCATTTATGCACTTTGGGTCAACAGGATTTCACCAAAAAGATCGACAGGTAAATCTCCTTTTCATCTTGTTTATGGTAAAGAAACTATATTTCCCACACATTTAGCTTTTCCTATCATGACGTTTTTACAATAATCAAATGAAGAGACTGATGATTCCTCTAGAAGGATAAATCATATTATAGAACTTAATGAATATAGAGATGAAGTTCATTATAAGCTTCGGAAATATCATAACAAAATGAAAAGCTTGTTTGATAGGAAAGCTACGGAAAGAGATTTTAAGGAATGAGGTTTGGTATTAAGATGGGATGCTAGAAGAGAAGACACATGGAAATTTTGATAACCTCTGGTTTGGACCTTTTAGCATTGCTGAGGTTAAGGGTAATAACACTTTCATCTTGCAGTTTGAGGGACAGTATTCCTCATTGCCTGTCAATGGGAAATACTTGAACCACTAAATTCAATATTGAGAGGTTCTTGTTAATTCATCATTCTATATCAC
This sequence comes from Pinus taeda, assembly GCA_000404065.3. Lineage (NCBI taxonomy): Eukaryota > Viridiplantae > Streptophyta > Pinopsida > Pinales > Pinaceae > Pinus > Pinus taeda. Next base: position 382,791 of record APFE031303405.1, on the reverse strand, counting down.
CGGAGAGTTTGTTTTACATGCAGTGTGTATTTGTTTCAACAGAGACCCCATTAGCCCGAGGAGAAGGCACATGGATCTACAAGTTCTCTGTAACCTGCAGGAGGAAGCAGTCCCTAGTTGGAGCCGATGTTGTAACATGCTTTATTTTTGATAAGTTAGTTTTTTATTTATAAAAGAGGGTATGAAAAAACAAACAAACAAACAAACAAAATTTGTATAAGTGAGCATGTTTAAATGCCACTTCATAGAAATAAATTGCATTGTAATAAATTAAGGTTTTTTGTGCAGCTTGTTTAAATGCCACGGGCTTTTGTTGATTTGAATCATATTGTTTAATCATGATCAAATCATTTACATTTATGTTTTAGATTAGAGAATAAGTTCACCAAATTGTTTAATATTGGTAGAACATTATTAGATAGGATAGGATAGAATAAATTTGGTCTAACATTCTCAAAATTTGGCCAAAATATATATTAGTTTAAGGTTGGATTGATTAGTTCTTAATTACCTCTCAAAGGTGATTAATTTTTTGTAGACATTTAAAATTTATTATGTTATAAGCTAAAATCATAAAACGACAAATCATTTTTGTCACCAAGTGCTAAGTGTCAAACGCTATCAGAAGGTGATCCACTTCCCGCCTTCCCCACCCAGATCAATGGCGAGGAAGCTATTTTGCACCCCCTTCAAATGATGTGCGATAATGGCATGGGGGGTCCGAAAAGTGTTTTCATCCCGCACAGGCCCCTCGCAATGTGGCATCTCCTCCACACTTTGCACCCCCCACCTACTCATTACCACCTACTACCACCCCCCCTCTGAAATTTGCTTATCCTTTCCTGCATCTTTCGTTATCGCGTCAACAGTAACTCCCTTCTCACGCCATCCATTCCCAATCATTACATGTTGCGTGTCCATATTCACTGTCACCTATTTGTTTTCCTGTCGTTAACTGTTCTTTCTTCTGCCATAAATGAAAATATTTGTGTTCAGCAATGACTTCCGTAATGGTAATTCATTCCCAGTTTTAAATAAGCCCTTTATCCCTGTTATGCGTTTTTTCCCTAGCTTGTCTTATATTTTGATTCACTAATTTCCTAAGTTTCGCTATTTCTTGTTTCTATTTTTCGTCACAACTGAACTTACCATTAGATTGAGAGAACTTTAGGTATCTTCATCCCTAACCTTTTGTTATCTCTTCATCTTAATTATGCAAACTATGGCTCCTAAGAGAAAAGACCAACCCTCTGCTAATCAAAATTCATCATAGGAAAACCCCAAGCTCCCTGATACCTTAGACATGGATCATATTCCCTTAGCTGACCAGTTCTTCAAAATTACAAATACAGAGTTTGAATTCAACATGTTTGAATTACACCATTGGTTAAAGCAGACATATCAGGACTCTGAAGATGAAATCAACTTATGGGAATCCTTATCGCCCATGTATATGTTTCCCCAAACCCACTTTTTTTCCCGACTTATTCATGTGGTGTCAATCTACGTATAATCCCCTACAGAGGATTGTGGTAGCTCAAAATGGAGACATTTTGATATCTATCACCCATGAAACTATCAACAAGGTGCTTTTGATCCCTGAAAACAATTCCCCTAGCTTTTTCTCCACTGCTATTTTAATGGATTTGTACCATCAGCTCACTTTCCCCCAAAGAGCTCAAATCTTTGAGATCTTCCTTCCAAAAGATGTTGAACTTCCTAAAAGGAACCCACCATATCTAGCACCCATGTTCCCTGAGAGAGTTAAACACATCATTTCCCTAGTTTCTTTCTTTTTAGGCTACCAAACATATCAATGGGTAAATGAATCTATCTTAGGTTATCTATCCATTTTCTCTAAAGAAAACAAACCTGCTTTCATGTATACTTATAGTCAAATTTTGGTTGAAGGTATGCATGAACAACTGATGAAAATTACCACTGAAGGAGTGTTTAAATAGTCCTCTGTGTTAGTGCATATGATTATTTTTCAACAAGGAGATAGGTTACCTATTATTTTACACAAGCAAGATGATCAACAAGTGATTCAAGCAGTCACACAGTGGACTTCATTGATCAGGAGGAACTCAACTAAGTTCAAGTTTTCAAACTTCATTGATTGTTTTACTCATCCAGTTGCACAGATTCTCAGCAGCCAGAACGAGCCTAGGATCGGTCTAGAAATCAAAAGGATCCTGCACTTGAGTGACCAAGCAAATATAGAAGACTGATATCTTTACCAAAATTATATATAGATTAGAGTGTATGGTTGTGAACTAGCTCCATACAAATTTCCCAAATATGTTCCAATGAGAATTTTCTCTCTGGAATATATTAGGAAAATGATTAATATGGATGAACTACATTTCATTTCAAGGAAAAGGAAGTCTCAATTCAAAATCAAGTCATAGGTAGGATCATTTATTTGTAATACCATATCAGAAAGTATTGAAGCAGATTCAATCCTCAAACAAATGGGATTCCACCCAAGTTTCACCTGGTCATATGACCCATTCAGTATAATCTCCAACTTAAGGGTGGAACCACACCTTACAATCATACTCCAAGACCATAGTTTGAAAAGTACAGAAATCAAGAACAATGGGAGGAGAATACACTTTAGGAAGAAGAAGAACATATTTTACCTCCTTCTACTCTCCAGACTCCCACTTCTCAAAGCAGGCAGGACAAGAGGCCCAAAGAAGAATCTTCATCATCAGCAAAAGGTGAAAAATAATTCATTCATTATCAGAAGAAATCCAGGACTAAATCCAAAGTCACTACTACTACTCAAGGTCATAAGGAGACTATAATCATCAATTTGGATGATTCACAAGTTTCTACAGGAACAGAAGAAACTATAATCACTCCTCCATCTTCCTCTTCAGTTTCATAGAATTTGTTGGAGATCACCCAATTTGCAGGAGTAAGTGAGCAAGAGGAGCCAAACATCTTCACTAATTTCCTTGAAATTAAACAAAAGAATGAATCTTTGAAGGCAAATGTATATGCTCAGTTTTGGAAACAGACATCAACTTCCCAACATAGGTTTTTGACAATTTTTTATAGTGAAAAATTCAAGATGCAAATGGCATTCCTACAAGCCCAAGTACCTTTTCCAAAGGCTTCTTCAGATTATAAGAAGATTGTATTTTATTTTGATGCCAACCAGATACATCCAATCAATCAGATGGATATGCATAGGCAGTCTGGTGAGATTCTTTTCTCTACCATGACCAACACTGCTATGGAATTATCAAAACTTAAAACAACTCTTTCAAATGTTCAGTCACAACTGAATATAGAAAAGACATCCTCTTTAGCAAAAGATAAGAGGGTAAAATCATTAGAATATTTAGTGATTAAAATTGGGTATGATCCCACTGATGTTAAAGTTGCAGAGGACATTATTAGAAATAAGAATGCAGACATTTCAACATTAAGGAAGCATACCAAACTAACTTCTATAGAGGATCCTCAAACCAAAGATATAGAAAAAAGTGAGCAGCACAAAGAAGAAATGCTCAAGTTGATCATTGAGCAAAATGTACAGATAAAGACAATGGAAGAGAAATTTGAGAAATTTCTTAAAGAAAAAAGAGGAATTTTTGCAACTAGTCATAGCTCCGATTATAGCTATACCTATTACAGTGTCAAGGACAGCAGGGGAATCAACATCAGCAGCAGCAGAGTCTCCATCAATAGCTTGAGATTTGAACAAAGTCATACAAGAGTCGCCTCACTAGAGACAAAAGAATGAAAGGCTTCATAAGAAATTTAAGAATATGGAGATTCAAAAGATTAAAAATGATACTCTTTATGTTGAAGAGATGCAAAAGACCCATAGATTGACCAGAAGGATAGAAGAGTTGGAAAGTGAGTCATTAATGGCTTAGACTTTGGCCCAAGCCAAGGAAAATATTTGTGCAGATATCAGTCAGGCTATAACTAAAGTTTGGCCTTCCATACAGATTATTTTTGATCAGGAAGAGTTGATAGATAGGTGCCAGACAACTATAGAAGAGTTAGAGAACTTCTTAAGGACAAAACAAGTGAAACCACATACATGATTAGAGTTCTAAATTCAAAAACCAGAGCTGAGTTAGAGTAGATATAGATTGTGAACAAGACTGAAACTATTTTGGAGATTAAGAATTTTTTGCAAAAAAAAATAATCTCATGATTCAATTGGAGACCAAGTGCCAAGCCTTGAAAACTGTTGTCCAAAGATTTCATTTCAAGTTCAACTTACTCAACTAGAGAGGACTACTAGGATTAGTGGCACTAGATGACAGGTTGATCAGTTTCGAGGAATATTGTCAAAAGCTTTATTCAATTGCAACTGATAAAGCTATATTTGAGGGTATAAAGGGTCATTTTACAAGGAAGGAAATGTTAGAAGCTTTGGAATTCAATTTAATAATTAAGCACGAAATCAAACATATTTTTGTTAATAAGCCTACTTTTGAAAAGTATACCGAGGTTGATGAAGTTTCCATAAAATTGGTTAATCTTTCTATATCAAATCAAGACAGGTGGGATCACTTATGTGAAACTATCGAGTAACTTTTATCACCAACTAATAGACAGCTAGGCAGCACCTTTTGGGGACCAGATCATCAACAAATTCCTGAAAGATAATGCCATCACTTAGCAATTTTAAGATTCCTATAGTTTTTTACTATTTTCATATTTTTGTTTAGAAAGTCTTTGGAAGATATTTTATTATCATATAAATAACTCTTCCTTCGAGTTATTAAGGGTTGAACCCTTGGATGAGCTTTCAAAGCAGAATTGTAAAAGAGCTAGAGATTTGCTTCAAATTAATGAAAGGATTCTGAATTTTCCTCAAATAGTTTGTCTTCTTGTAAGTTTTTTTTATTTGTTCATTTCATTATGTTTTTATTCATATATTTAAGTCTTTATGTAGAAATCTGGGTAAGATCAAACTGAGTATCAGTCAATCTTAAATCCTCGGTGATGTTATAAACAATATTAGAGAATAGTTTATAAAACTATATGTTATTATAAACTCCTCTATATCAATAAATTTTCACAACCATCTGCATTAGATTAAATATATTTTGTTGAACAGGCAAACATTGTTTACCTTCTTTCTTTCTTATGATCAATTAAATATTATGTTTGAATATTTAGTAAATTATAATTCCTTAAGAGTCTGTTATTCACTCAATTTAAATCAATTAACTATTTTAGACAAATAGACAACCCTTTCATTCTATTTAGCGATTGTTAAGGTTTAAGCACGTATTTTCAAACTATTCATAACATTGGTGATCCAAAAACCTTAGAAACAAATAAAACATTTTAGATGCTCTGGCATGATTAACTAACCTAGAATCATCTCAGAGGACAACAAGATTCCTAGGCTCAAAACAAGCACATAAGCAACTAGGCTTTACCGCAATCCTACCAAAACCGGTCAAGGAATCACTAGACTCAAAACAAGCTTGGGTGCCTCTGAATTTCTTCACCAATACCTTGAGGAATTTACTTGTCTCCACCCTCAGGATTTACTACAATCCTACCAAAAGCAGTCAAGGGATTCCTAAGCCCTTGGGAATTTTCCTAATACCACCTCACCCAGTTCCAAAACCATCCAGAAATCCAAAACTAAACCAAATGAAAGAACCCCATCACACCATGGTTATCCAAAATAGTAAGGCAATGTTGAGACTAATGTCACACCTAGAAAAACCCATGCTAATGACAACAAGAGAACCAAATACACACATGCATATACCATTCATTCTCAAACCAACTAGGAAAGCACACATGCACCCTGTTACCTGAAAGTATTCATGTTGCATTCGTTTGATCCAACTTTTCCTTGCTTGTCCATTGCTTTCCTTGTCCTTCATTTTCTTTCCTTTTCTTTCTTTCTTCAATTATGGAGTGCTCAAAGAATGCTCTAAGTGTGAAATAGTATGAGAGAATGAGAGAATAGAAGAAAGCTCCAAAATTTCATTGAAAAAAGGTTGTGAAATGATCCTCATAAGCCTTTTTATAATTGAGGCCTCTATTTTCTTCAATTTCCGCTATTTTTCCTTCAATTTCCTTCTCATGAAAACCTATAACCTTTCATCTCCCTTTTCTCTTATTTTCCTTTATTTTCATAAATAAAATGCCAATTAATGCCTCTTTACCTTTTCAAAGCCTTTGCCAATGCCTTCACCAATTTCCTTAGCCATAATAAACTAAATGAACACCCACTAGGATGTTTTTCCCAAAATTCAACTTCAATATGTGTCCCATGACCTTGGTCTTATTTTGCCTTTATTAACTTTATTACATGAACTTTTAACTCAGGGTTCTTATAACTGGAACTTTAGGAGGTGAAGAAGTAGCTAAAAGAAGTAGCCCAGTGAGGGGGGAAGGTTTTAATATTTCTGCAACAAGGGATCTAGTCTTCATACTAGAAGGAAGAAGGAAAACCTTACTAGCAATTAGGGAAGTAGCATGGAGGTTGAAGATTTGTGCCTTATGGTTGGAAAATGGGGACGAAAACACAAAATTCTTTCAAGCCTTTGCAAAGGGCTAGAAAATTCAAAACACCATTTGGAGCTTGGTTAATGATGAAGGTCGGGAAATATTAGGGTTCAATGAGTTGAAAACCTTGGGAAAGGCTCATTTTGAATTCTTATTTAAGGAGCCCCAAGGTTCCTCTCTTGCAGAGGCTCTTAGGGTGGTTATGAATTTTCAAATTTTTGTTGAGAAGGACGAAAACTAGGCTCTCTAGGAGGAAGTTTCCGAGGAAGAATTGAGGGTGATGCACCAGTCTTTCAAAAAATACAAAAGTCCTGGGTCAGACGGATGGAGGGTTGAATTTTCCTCTAGTATTTTTGATATAGGTATTCAAGGAATCAAGGCGGGAAGGAATAATCTTGTTGGCATTTAACTCTAATTTTATTGCTTTGATTCCAAAATTGGGAAATCCCAAAAATATGTCATACTTCCAGCCCATTTCCTTGTGTAATCTTATTTACAAGGTCATCGCCAAAATTATTACATTGAGAATTAAGCATATCCTATCCAAAGCTATTTCCAGTGAATAATTCAGTTTTTTGGATAGGAGACAAATTCACGAGGTGATAGGGGTTTGCCAGGAAGGAATCCATAGCTTAAAAACTAGAAGGCTAAAGGGAGTAGTTGTCAAGAAAGATTTGTCAAAGGCATATGATAAAGCTAGTTGGATGCATATATGTTTGTTGCTTACATTGGTTGGTTTCAATTAGGAAACAATAGTTTGGATCACAAACTGCCTACAAACTATGTCTTTTGTAGTTCTCATAAATGGTTCAGCCTTTAGTTTTTTCCAAGATAAAAGAGGATTAATACAAGGGTACCATCTCGCTCCTCTCTTGTTCTTTTTGGTGGAAGAAGGTATTAGTATATTAATCACAGATGCATCTAGAAGGGGGTGTTTTGTTGGTATTCAAATCACTCAAGGTCAGCCAATTACACACCTCCTTTTTATGGACAACATTCTTATTTTATCCAATGGGAATATGAGAGATGTGGAGACACTAACAAGTATTCTTAGATTATTCAGGATTGCAATAGGAATGGTGATAAATGACCAAAAATATTGCATGTTTGTACATAATCTAGAGGCAGATGAGACTCAGGTTTTGAGATCTTTTTTTTCCTTTGGCCTAGCCCAACTAGATGAAGGCCTTAAGTATTTGGGATTTCATCTAAAACAAAATCAATACACCAAAGAGGATTGGTCTTGACTCTTAGAAAAATTGGAGAAAAGGCCTAAAGTTTGGACTCACAAATGGCTTTCTAGAGCCAGAAGATTAGTTTTGGTAAAATCGGCATTGGAATCAATCCCAATATATTGGATGTCACTGGCCTAGATCCCAAAATGCATCTCGGAAAAAGTTAGGAGTATATGTTTCAAATTCCTCTAGGTCTGATAGAGTGGTCTAGTGGCCCAAACTTAGGTAAAATGGGAATGATTAGTCATTCCGAAAGCAATGGGAGGGTGGGGTTTAAAAAAAAATATTATTAAATAGAGGAGGAATGACCTGTTATAGAGTTTTATGAACCCAACGTTCTTCCGAAACGTTGGGTTCATAAAACTCTAAAACAAGTCATTCCTCCTCTATTTAAAACTATCCTCACCTGTATGGATTCATTATTTAAAAAAATATTATGTTTTCAAAATCCATTGCGGAAAAATGCGGTTGGAAGTTGATTTCTTGTCAAAACTTTTGGACTTCGGTGATTTATCAAAAATATATAGCACCAAGAAATTTGGAGGATTGGATTAGATGACCAGTAAAGGAGAGATTCAAGTGTTCTAATATTTGGAGAGTAGTTTTAAATTCCTTTAGTCTGATTGATTATGGATTGGCTTGGAGAGTCAAGAATGGTTCAAAGGTGTGAATTGGCCATGACCCTTGGCTAGGGAGTGGAGATGGATTTCGCCTTTCTCAAGCAATCATAAATCATCTACGAGATCATGGTTTTTTCAATCTGGCCCAAATTTCTAATCTAGGGTCCACTACTATATGAAAGCAAGGGTGGATTTCGAAGAAGGATCAAGAGTTAAGAGGATAGCAGGCAGAAAATTGGTTCAGATATATAGAATCTCTCAGAGTTAGCCATATCATAATTACATAAAGGGATGATGAATTGGTGTGGACAACAACCCTAAGTGGAGTGTACTCCCCTAAATCTGGTTACATTTTACTGCAATCAGAGCAAGGTTACAAGGAGGAATCTGGTTGGTGGAAGGTGTTGTGGAAAGTTAAGTGTCTGCCAAAAGCCAAACTATTTATGTGGTGTGTCCTAAAATAATAAAGCTCCTCCTTGGGAAGTGATGAAGCACATATATATGATAGGGCTAGGCTGGTGCGTATTATGCAAGTAAAATGGGTAATCCTCAAAGAACCTATTTATTGATTGCCATTTCTCCCGGAGCATCTAGAAGTCTATTTAGCAAGCTTCCTAACAAATCCAATTGTGGGTATGGGATACTATCGAGGAGGCTTGGAGGGATTGGAAAGTTGACCAAAGCAATTGTTTGTTTAGAGATCTTCGTTTAATCCTTATTTGGGGCATTTGGATAGTCAGGAACGAGGAAATATTCTCCTCTCCTATCCAAGTGGTTGGGGAGGGGTTGGTCATCTTAAGTCATTTTCCTTAATCCAAAGATGAATTCACCCCCATAATTATCATCTAGGAACAGACTGATATTTCTATGTCGTAGGGTTATTTTGATGGAGCGACATGTTAGGTCCCTATAATACTAGTGTATTCCCATTATTGTTATAAGTGTATCCCCCTATTATTATTGTTGTGCCCATGTATCCCCCATGTTGTTATTGGTGTGCCCCATAAGAGCCCAATATTATTATTGTTGTGCCCTTACATTATTATTATTGTGTAGGATCTGATTATATTGTGATCCCTTAGACTCCTATATATACCAAGGAGGTCTTATCATTTGAATCATCCAAGAATTAGTTATTTAAATAATGTAAAGGGGGTTTCCCCCTCGAAGAGGGTAATTTTTGAGTTGTTGATCTATCTTTTTGTGAGTTGGTTTCATAACACTTTGTATCATAGCTTTGAATTCTAGGGCTTCACTTCTTCAAACGGGTCATCTTGGAATTTTCGCTATAAAAAAATTTCTATGAAGCTTCAGAAGATGAAATTTTGACCACATGGATCTGAAATCTTGGTGAATTTTGTGTAAAAAATTTAGATCTTGGTTCGCTAGATTTTCGGATATATGATCCGAGGAAGTGTTGAAGCCTCGAAAATCGTTGCGACAACATGGGGGAAAACCACCCGGTCCGGACCTTGAAAGCAACTCCTTTTCCCTTTGGTATAGTGGATCTAACTGGGGATAATGGGACCATTTTCCCATAAAAAATTTGATAGTGCTAGTCAAATGATATATGATGTAACAAGAAATGATTAAGCTAAGTGTAATCTAATATAACTTCTAAACACATGCATATATCCTATTTTAACACTATTTAACTATAAGTATATGCAAGAATCAAATACAATATGCAATCTACAATGATGTCTTACAACAATTGGTAATAAAGATCATTCAACTGCAACAAGAAATTAAATCATTTAACAATAATCGTTTTGGATAAATAGTTATATAAAACGATTAAGAAAAATATGTCACATATAAAATCGTTCATGTATTCACCACGAAATCAAAGCTAACATCATATAGAAGTGAAACAATGCTAGAACTATAATTCAGACTTTCATACATAAAAAAATTGAAAGAATAAGTATTGCTTGATACATAAATAAAACGTGATCATAAGATAAAAGTACCATATATGATAAGTCTGCTCATGTGCTTTAGAAATATCGACCCAATTTCAATCAATCCAACACATATTAAGAGTACAAAAGTGCATTTCAATAGAGCATGCTAGATATTAAAAGAAAATAGATCTCGTTCCATTCATTCCGACAAAACCTCCTCAAAAGTACAGAAGTGAAATTTTTGAAAAATGTTTTTGATAAAAAAAAAAATGGACCCCTCTCTAAATGCACGAGAGGGGTTTAAATACTAAATTATATGTCTTAAAATAGATTATTACAAAAATTAGTTGAGGAGGTTCAAACGACCTTCCTCAAAATACGCAAAAGTAAAACTAAAAGAAAAATAAATAAATGACTAGCTCCTTTGAACTTGATCTCTAAGATCGCAAATATCAGTCATTGGCTTGAGCTGAGGCAGTTGGCCAATTACAGATTTTAATTGCCCAGCAAATAAGGCATCTGTTAGTGTTGGCACCATATTTGTGTAGATGTTGTTAAACATCTTAGAGTCATCCATTGGCTATGTGGTTTCACTAAAAACTTCCAATATGCCTACCAGTTCAGCATGTTTAGCTATTTAATTGCTTCCTCCTTTTCCTGCATTGCCTGTTTCCTCTGTTGTTCTAGCTGTCTAGCATTAGGAAGAAATCCTGGTACACGTTCCTTGACCAAATTGGCACCATGAATATTTTCGTTAATGGCTTCTATTATAATGTTTGTTTTTGTCATTGCTATCGTTTTTTCCCTTTCTGCCTGCTTCAACCAAGAATCTCAATCTGTGAACAGAATATCTTTATGAGACTCTTCTAGCTTCGGCAGGTCAGCCTTCCTCCCATCCTCTGATTCTTGCCAGGTGATAAACTCGGAAACCATTTTGTGGATTTCGTCATATTCGCGCCTCATATCAAGAAGAGCGGTAGATCTTCATTCATGATTATTTATTCCCTTCTAAGCCGCTCTTCTTGCATCATCATTCAAATGTCCTGAAGATGGATCCCAGTTGGGATTTGAAACGTTGGCATAAAAAAGTTCAAACTGTGGATTCTCCGGCAACTAATTCAAAACATAAATACCACAGATCTCTAAAATCCATCAACAACTTGGTTTGTTAATTTATCACTGGTCTCGCAATAAGGATTTATCTGCGATATTTTATGGCAAAATACTTCCTTATGCTGCATTAATAAGGAATTGAGGTTGAGCGCTTCCTTGATGCATTCGTCGATTTACAGATTGTCTCTAAGTTTATCTATCATGGCTTGTATCTGTAAATCCTTTTTTGCTAAGCTGGCTTGTTGTTGTATTCTCATCTATTCGAATTCCTTTTGGAGCTGGGCTACTTGCAATTATGCTTGCTGATTAGATTTTTCTTGGGATAATTATTGTTCTAGCAGTAGAATTTTGTGTTCTTTCTCCTTAAGAAGCATTTGGACCTCTGTTGCCTTATCAATAATTTTTGTGACATAGGCTCCTGTGAATTGCGACAGTTTTGTGAGATTCTCATATGGGTTGATAGTGAGTCCGTCCATACGATGTCCATTGGTTCATTTTCTGGAGTGGTAACAGCTACATTGTCTATATTTCTTTTCTTCCTTTGTCTCTTGACTACAACTTTGTGGGTAGGACTATAGAATACATCTAGAGGAGGTATTTCTTCAATTCTTAAAACAATTTCTGAAGTAGGAGTAGTCGGAATGATCTCAACATCTTGAGTGCCTATATTTCTTTCCTCTGTTGTTTCTAGATTGGGCTTATGCTGGGTTTTATTGGGAGTTTGCATTCCAGATGTTTGCTCAGGGTTTGTATCTATGTGGAGCTTTTTGTTGAACTATTCCCATTATTTTTCGAGGTCAATGATTGGAGCTTTACCTGACTGAGTTGAAGTAGAAACAAGTTATCCTTATTTCTTTGCTTTGTCTTGCTCGGTCATCTCCCTTGTACTTTGAGTTGTGTCTTTTTCATATTCTTTATTGGTGTTTCCTCCCGCATTTTGAGATTTCTTCTCTGAGTGCTATGACTCATGCATAGATCTCTCTTGGGTTTTGTTAGAGCTTAAATCTACCTCAAGCTAAAGGAAGGCGAGTCTAGGGTAACATCAAACCACGCTTAACCTGGTAGCTAGCCCTACCAGGTCGGGAGAGGGCTCTCTCCTTATCAATCTCAATTAGAATATGGAAACTAGGGATTGAGATGACTAAAATGAATGTTGATTTTAGGCTAGGTATAGAAGATTAGGGTTTTTGGTTTGATTTTAGGTTTTGGTTGTTGGATCAATTGGAGAAGGCAGATTGGATCCGGGAAATCAATTCAAGGATACAGTCATGTCCTATGGGGCAAGGTAGACAAGAGCTTATGTACTAGCAAAGGATTGAGATGGTAGAGTAAGACTACTGAGGAGTTGAGGAGGGCACAAGAAACTATGAATCCTCTTCAAACAGTGAAAACATTGAAAACTAAATGCATTCCCAAAGATAAAGCACTGTAAATCTAGTGTATTTTGTCTATTCACCTTGATTCATTTAGTTTAGAAGAAAGAGAGAGATGTGGACACATATAAAACATCAGAAAAACTCATTACAAAGAAAAACAATATAGAAACTCACTGTCACAAGAATCCCACAAAAATAGTTGTGAAACCTGGTTTTATTCCTTGCCAACTGCTGATACAAAATGTTCAGTGAGTCCAACACTTCTACCAAAGTCCAACCTTTACAAATGAATCAAAAAGTACATGATATAGGCAAGGAAACTACTCAAGCTAGCTATTAGGGTCAAATCCATGAGAAAAGGGGTGGTTTCAACCATATCTAAACTAAGAACAGGAATATAGGCAGTGGAACAACTTGCCTCTAAAACCAAGGAAACCAATTCATTTAGCTCAAAACCACCTTTGGCTTGATGTATCTATCCTATCAAGTGTTTTACATCCATAATTACATCAATTTACATCATTTACCATGCTAATTTTTCCAAGAGAGCAAGAAAAAGTCAACTGTAGAGAAAACTAGTTAAAATTTGAATTTTTGAACAAAATTGGCAAAATTCATCCTATGCACAGCGCCACTGATTCTATGCGCAACACTTTTTCTAGGCCAATTTTGGAAGGCTTCCCGAAGTCCAAATCGGGTGCAGGATAACTCGTTGGAAATCTTGATGAGTCTACTTTCTGGAACAACTTGAATTTCTGAATTTGGAGTCCAATTTCCCCTCCAAAAATTGATTCTACCAATACTGCTTCCTGTGTGGGAAAAAAGTGGCAGAGAGGGCACTTTTTGGGTGTTTTTTGCCCTTTTGGAGACCTAGAACTTGTCCAAATTTCTCAACCATTTCTAAGCTTTCATATTTTTCCATGCTGATTCCAAAAATATAAACTTTTTTGCAAGAAAGTGTCCCCAACAAAAGCACAGTGCCGGTGGCGCTGCGCACCTATTGAAAAAGCCTGTTTTTTACATTAAAATTTTCAAAATTGACAAAAATTTCTTCAAATTTCTTGAAATTTGGCATGGTTGACCCTTGTTAAGTGCTTTGATGAGCCAATGATGCTTCAGCCAATATTTTGATTTTATCTTGCTCTTTTTTGCTCCTCAAAGCTCTTTTTAGCTTGGCCTTTAACCTCTTCACACTTGTTTTGCAAATTTTGTTCCGCGTTAGGTAGTGATAGGCCATAAGGTGCAACATTTTCTTCTCTTTGTTGGCTTTCTCAAGCATCTTATCAAGGTGAATGTTCACCCTCTCCAACCATGATTCTTAGTTAGCTTCAATTTCTTGCTCAAGGGAGGTCATCTTGATCTTTCTCTTCTTTGCCTTTTGCATATTTTTCCTAATCATTTGCAGCTCCATAATAGCTTGCTTATCTGTTAATTGCTTGTTTTCCTGCTCAAGAAAGTTGATGATCCATTTGGCCCTCTCAAGTTCAAGTGATAAGGCTTGTATTTTAGCCTCCTTCTCTTTGATAATCATGTCCTTGTGTCTTGAGCTTTAAGAGCCCATATCAGTAACATCTTCCTCAATCAAAATAAAATCTCTGTCTTGCCCTTCAGGAAGGGCCTCTTCATGCATATTTTATTTCCCTTTGTCTTTACTCTTTGACTGCTGGCCAACTTGTATAGCTGGAGAAGAAGGAAAATCCCCTTTCACCCCTAGTGAAGATAACATTTGCTTGTGGTCTGGTGAAGAAAACGAGACCCCTTCCACCTCTGGTGGAGATAGTACTCACCTGGCAGCAGCAAAAAGCCTCCTGGTGCCCCTCTCATAGGTGACAAACACCAGCACACCTGTAGTTTCAGTCTCATGAACACCTGGTTGTTCTGATGGCCCTCCTTCCTCTTGAGACACTGATGGAATCACTTGAGGGCCTTTGAAAATCTCATGGGCAATAAAGGTATCCCATGGTATGTTCAGCAAGCTTAGCTAATGCAAGACAACAATTTTAATCAGTGAGAAGTGGTGAATGTTGTTGAATTGTTGAGGAAAACGTTTCCTTTGCACATAGTGAGCCATCTTCTCAATATTCCTGCATATAAAGTATGGGAGGTTCATCATCCTTACTCTTGTGAAATGCATCAACAACCTAATATGATATGTATATAGGCGGGAAAACCTTCCTTGACAAGTGAAATACTCAATGATGAGTTTCATGAGAGGAGCATAAGTGTTATGCAAGTGTTTGAAAGGAAAAACCCTGCTGATTTGCCCTTGATATCCAGCCTTAATGTAAGGCTTATAATGTTCTTTGCCCACATGCTACCCCTTATTCCACTGTTCACCTACATCAGGGATGCCTGTTGCTGCTGAAATGGTGGCAGGTGTCAAAGTGAAAGAGACACCAGCAAGGTTCACCTAGCCATTGTGGAGATGAATAACAAACAACCCAGCGAGCTCATGATGAAATTTCACCCTCTCTACCATTTCACAAAACTAATAACAAGACTGGTGTTTAGAGCTAGTTACAGCAAGAGGGAAAGCAAGTAATTCTGTAAGAGTGGTGGGCTCCTCCCGGATGATCTTCCCCCTTTGTGTGGATTTCTTGGTACATGAGCTTCTCTGGAAGAATCACTAAGATTTTCCTCTTCCCTCTCATAATCTGAACCTGTCTCCATGCTTATGAATTTGAAGTGAAAGCAGATGAGTCTGAAGAGATTTTGAAATATGAGGTAAGCAGTGTGTACAAGGAAGTGAATGCTAGGAGGAAGGGTTTGTTTTTGGAAATGAGGGAAGTGAATGGTGTTATGAATGTGAGATAAGGGTTTGATAGTGAAGTGGATGTAATGAAAGAGTAGGATGTGGGGGTTAGGGTTTGGGAATAGGGTATAGGGCTAGGGTTTAGTAAATGGGAGTGGGGCTTGGGGAGTGAATTTTGATGATTTAGGGAGAGGGAATGGGATTTGAAAAGCTCAATATGGATGGAGTGAGAAAGAAGATCAAATGACTTTCAATAACTTGCAAGAGATGATTTAGCAACTAGCTAGGGTTTGTGTTAACCATTTAGCTAGGGTTTTCTCTCAAGAATACCAAACGCATCCAAGCCACCAAACATAACTTTCTTGAGCAAGGAGGAGTGATATACTTACCTGGAACAGGCATCAAATTGCTTTTTAGGAAGTTTGGAGGTGTTTTGAGGCAATTCTAGCTCTTGTAATAGGTGCCCAGTGCTAAGGAACAAGTGTGCAGCACACTTTCAACGCGTAGCGCCAGACCAAATTTCAACAGTGAACCTGCAACAATTGCACAGTGCCAAGGCACAAGTGCGCAGTGCCAGCAAAATGTTTGGATTTTTTTCCCCTGTTTTGCCTTCTTTCTTCAAAAAAGCGATTTTCTCCCTTTGGCTTGTTCAATTTCAACAATGAAGACTTAAAACACAAGAATTGGATTTTATACCCCTCTCATTTAATTTTTCACTAACCAAGACCCACTTTTCTAATGTCTTGCCAGCTTTTTCAAAAATGCTTTGTTTCACTTACATTCTAACTTTTGCCTTTTTGCAAGTGGATTTATACATTGACTTTTTGTAATGGCAGGAGTTGGCTTTGTCACCAGGTCACCAAGAATAGCTATTGAATACTTATTACATATAGAAACATTTAAATTACATAAAAAAAATTACAATAATGGAAAAAACTCTGTTTTCACCTCAAAACAGAGTTTTGAGGTAAAAAAAAAATATTGAACATGACAGAAGTAAATTTATGATTTTATGAACTTTTTTATCTGTCTCATGTGCCTACTGACCTTTTTATTCAATTAGGATGACCATGATGACAAACCCTAAGACCTAGTGAGACTAAACCCTAGAACTGGTTTTTTATAAATGAAATAAAATAGGATGACTGAGAATGAGAAAAAAACCATGTGTAAACAAGTCAACAAGTGAATATCATGAGGAAAATTGACATGATACCACTACCATCAGTTGATCCATGACCTAATGGAATGCAGTTGGTCAGATGAGACACCTAATATGCATGCAAAGAGCAATTTGATCACCGATGGAAGTGTGAAGACACTGACACTAACAAGTTTCTTCTTCAAATTTTTCTTTGGAGCTGTACTCCAAGATTACACTAGGAGTTGGCTCCCTTATTAGTTCAATCTATAGTAGGTCTAATGGGACCTTTAATAATCTCTTTTCCTATACACATGGAAAGCCTCAATATCCTCCGGGGTCAAAAGTAGAGATGCCATATGCAAGACTTGTGAAAATATTTCTACCTGTAAGAAGAGATCACCGAAGGCATCCTCTTCGTGGGTGAAAAGTTTTATTTTTACCATAGAAGTAAAATCCTTAACACCATCGTTTGGGTCATTCTACCTTCCTGGAAACGTAGCCAATTTCAAATATTTAATGATCTCTGCCTCTTTTTGTGCATGTCCATAATCATGTAGTGCAAAAGAACCACATTGTAATGGGAATGTAGGCCAAATGGCCTTCTTCTTCTCTTTCAGTCCTCTGCTTAATCTACCTTCCCTTGCCGTTTGGTAGGCTATTTCTCTGGCCATTAGTTTGTCAGGGACATAATATGGGAGGACATGCGGTGAAGTAATGCTCCCAAAGACTCTAATTTACGTGAATGTTTCTTCCCCAAACCATCTGGCTACGAGAAAGATATCTACTTCGGCTTATTTGGAAAACCTAGGGACGGTCCTATTATATACTTGTCTATGAATGGGTAGCATAACCCCTTGACAGATTTTATAAAAATGGGGGTGCAATTGATATTACCACAAAATCTTATGGTATATATGGATGGGAAGCAGGTTCTGTACAATCCACTTCCATCCCATATTGGGAAATTGAGAACAAAAACAGATTGCATCCATAACAAAAGAACTCATGAAAAACAGGGGATAAACCCTTAAAGAGGAACTTCTTTTTCTTCTATATTCTATAATGGTCGTTGCCAAATTATCTGAAAAAATTTAAGCCTAGTTCATTATTGTTGCATTCACTGTTGCATCTATAAATGGGAGCCAATCCGTGGAAAACTTGGTTCTATTGGGTCTACCAAACAACCTACATATCATTGTTTCTGCAAAACTATGGGGGGTAGAAATGGATTTCGTGGAGTACCTACTAGTTTTATCCCATTTGAGCTTGCCCTCGCTTGATTTCTAGGTTTGCGTGATGTCTGAAGGGTCCTCATTTTCTTTAGCAAATTGCTCAATGAATTGTTTGTTGTAGAACTTTTTCGGCTCATGTAACTGGTACATTAGTCATAGGTTGTTTGTTGAGAAAGACCCCATGACCTCTTGCTTGTGATTCTTGAATGTTCATTCTGTGATGTCTACTTCATCAATTACCCATTTTACATTGTCCATGTATGGGATTATTTTTTGTCGTGCTGCTATGCGGTGTAGGAAAGAACATGTTGTTTCAACATAAGAGGCATCAGATGACTCCTGAGCATTTTTCGTGGCCATTGTTACCAGTGGCCTGGGCTTCTCTTCTTATAACAAGTTTTACATGGCCTCCCATGTCGTATTTCATCCATCTCTACTGCATGTGGTATCAAAGAAAAGCGGCACCATTTCTGATTTCTCAAATGTAGTTCCCTTCCCTTTCTTCCCCATTGTTTCTGACTATGTTCTCTGCGGAGTTTTCCTAAAATGGAGAAAAATGGAATTTATCGGATAAACACAAGTGAGAATGATAGTGAGAATAAATGATACAATTAATCCCAAAAAGGTGACAAGATAGGATCTATTATTCAGAACACAGAAGAAAATATAGTGTATCACGTCGAGCCGCTCTTTAACATAAATGCCATTAAACTTATTAAATAGCCACTAAGGCTCCTTATCATTGCTTTTATTAATCATTAAATTATGCATTACAAATGGGAAGGAAAAACTTTTAAGGTGATGGGTTCTAACTACGAGAATGTTGATTTTGCGATTGCAATGCAATATCGCAAATCACATTATAGCATATTCAATTGTGCATTTTCTCAAAGTTTTTTAGAATTTTGCGGGATGTGAGATAAGTGGGGTATCCTTTACCGTTTGGAGTTGAGTTTGCTTGAAGGAGTAATTACTTCTTAAAGTGGCTTTTCACTACGTAGCGGACTTAACTCTCAATTTATAACATTTGCTTTTATCAGGTTTGAGCTTTATCGCATTTCGAAAGCTTGCGCTTTTCATAAGATTGGACTTTTAAATAAATTAACGTGATGTGATGAGTTTGAGTCATTCTATCGTAATATCACATCTCGCATGTTACAACATGCTTTGTGAGTTGTGTCCTTTGTATACGCCAGTGTGCGATTTCGATAAGTGCTTTACTTATAGGGAATGATTTAAATATTAGATTTTGAATAAAAAGTCTAATGATATCTAAGTTAAAAGCGGTGATTGATTTTATCACAATTTGCGGATTTTGTTTGTTAATTAACTCTTCAATGCTCTTGGTCCAGTGATATGCGAAAAGGCGAGTTTTCTAGTCTTAGAGGGTTTTGACTCGATATCCTGATTTATTCCTAAAAGTTCAAAGGAAAACGCCTAAGTGCTAAACTTTTCTTGGAGGGTTTTTTGTAAAGGGTCCCCATTTATAATTAACACATAACCATTAGACTAATAAATGGGGGGTTGTTGAGTAGCACAACAATTGGCGATTCGCTAAGAGAACTAGTTATCTCTAATTGTGTTTTGAAATTTCTAAAACTTCCAAAAATAAGATAGTTCAAAAAAATAAGAAAGACATGAAATATAAGATAAGTACAATTTCTTTGAAAAAGAAAACAAAATCCACCTAATTATCATCCATTTGATTATCCTTTTCCAAATGAAAATTCCTTTGTCTACATCAGTCTTTACTTGGTCAAAAAGATGAAGCAGGGGGCTCTCGCAGATTAGCTTTTAAATGTACTCATTTGTCACAGGTAGAGCCTCTGTTGCCAGTAGGCATCCATAGCCTCGACAAGGTTACCTTTTAACCAGCAATGATTCAATATCCCATCCAAATAATAGTGCAATTTTTAGAGATAAATTTTGATTCATATACTTAATTTTTTTTCTTTCTTTTCTAAAAAAATTATTTTTTTGTTAAAAACTTTATTTTTTCTACTTAAACATCATTGTCTTTGTTTGGTGGCCAAAATTGACAATGCCATTCACTGGTTGTAATTTAACTAAACAAGTTGGCTCGTGATGAGACCCCTTGTCTTTTGATTAAAATAATCTCAAGCCATTACCTTGTTTTGATATGCAGTGTTGGTAATGTCAGCTTATTACTTCCCTATGATCATGGTAAGTCGGATATTGATGAGACCCCTTATCCTTTAAGCTTATGTATATTTTAGAATTACACTCTAAAAAGAGAAAAATTTACCACATGGGGGGAATCATTGACTCCTTAAGAGTTTCTGGATGACAATTATAAGGTTAAGGATGCTTTTCTGCAAGAGTCTTTGCTTTGTTATATATATTTTTCTTGTTTGATGGTAGAACAAAGATTTCTTTATAAAGTTGAGTATTTACAGAGGGCAAATAGTTTTGGTGGAAAACAAGCAGATTTCAGAGCAATAGAACTTATCTTATGTTTCAAATGTGAAAGTTATCTTCTCAACAGTCTCTACTTATACAAGCGAAAAGTCAAAACATAAAAGAGGCTATTAGTGTAAAGGCCAAAACTAAATGCTTTTTAACTTTTATTTTCCTAGAAAAAATAAAGGTAATAGTGTACAAGGGATAGAAGAGGTTAACTTCTATGAAAAATATTTCTTCAAAATCTGCCCATTAATAGGTAGAGATTCTCTCTTGCCTAATAAATCCTATAGTAAAAAGGTGGATGGGCCAATTTGTTCCGTAATCTAAAATGGGCCAAGCCACATTCTTTGGAATTTGGTATGCTTACCTATTTCCTTGTGTGCTTTATCCCACTTCAATACAAGGTTTCCAAGCTCAAAGGATTTAGGACTTACAGAATTTGCATCAAATGAAGATTTAACTAATTGTTGATGATGTGCATGTGTGATTTTGGCTTTGTCTCTTTCTTCTTCAAGTTTAAGGATTTTCAATTGCCTTAATTGCATGGAAGAGGAAGGATTTTCTTCAATAAATTGAACCAAAGCTAGAGAGGGAATAGCTATATCTGTATGAAGAACAATTTCTTTCCCATAGACCAAATTAAAAGAAGAAGTGTCTATTGAGGCCTTCTATGTTATTCAATCTGCGCATAGAGAAAATGTCAAAGATTTATGCCAATTTTTCTGACTTTGATCAATAGTTCATTTGATGATCCTTATGAGATTTTTTTTTGTAGACTTAGCCAAACCATTTCCCTAAGGATAATAGTTAGAAGAATATTTAAGTTTAAAACCTCTTTTAAGAGCAAATTTTTTCATAGCATTTCCTGTGAAATAAGATGCATTGTCAAACATGAGAGCAGTTGGTAGGCCAAATCTAGTAATAATAAACAGATCAATAAATTCAATGATGTTTCCAGAATTGACTACCTTAAGTGGAATCGCTTCCACCCATTTTGTAAAGTAATAAGTTGTTGTAAGGATATATCTATGCTGCTTTGAAGAATGAGGAACGATCTCATGTATTATGTCCAGTCCCCGTTGTTCAAATGGTTGTTCAATGTTGACTCGCTACAATGGAAATGCGGGTTTCCTCTGTCTTCCGGCAGTTGTTTGACAACTTTTACATTTCCTTACATATTTGTGTGCATATTTGAATAAGGTTGGCCAATAATAGCCAGCATGCAGGATTTATGTGTTTTTGTGTCTCCTCCAAAATGTTTCCTACAAAACCTTTTTTGCCTCAAATTTTTTAAGGCATCTAAGAAAAACATAATCATATTTTTTCTAAACAACACACCATTGATGATTTCATATTGCTTAGCTTTTATCCTCAAAGCCCTTTTTCTTTTATAACTAAGTTGCATAGGGGCATAGCCATTTTTCAAGTAAAATATGATATCAGCATATTTAGATTCAGTATCATTAAATCTTACCTAAAATATTTGTACATCATCGCCTAAATCTTGTTGTGCTGGTAAGTTGGATGCTCCTGCTAACATTCTGCAAAAACCTTAACCTTTAACAATTTTAGCTGGTCTGATCTTAATGGTATATCCTTGCAGTGTTGTTACCCAATTTTCCCTTTTCTCGCCCACCTCTCTTTGCATCAGTAAGTTTCTCACTGCTGGGGATGGGACTATTACCTTAGTGTGAGTCTTAATAAGGGTTTGAAATGCTTTATTGATTTGAAAATAGCAAAAACTTGTTTTTCAACATCTAAGTAGTTTAATTCAGCCCCCTGCAAATTGGAGCTAAAAAAAGAAATTGATGCTTCGATTTTGTCATCATTGACCTGTGTCAGTATAGCTACATATGATGTCTCGAAAGAAAAGGTATACCAAAAGGAAATGATTCGAAAGTTTTGGGGTTGCTAAAGAGGGACCATTTATGATTTCTTGTCTAATAAGATTAAAAGCTTCATGCTCGGTGTTAGCATATATGGGCCTGACCCAAGTTCAGAAGAATTATTTAGCCAAGCAAATCCTGCAGCTACTGGCCCTTTCAGCAACAGCCCGCAAAGCACACACTGAGGTCTCACCCAAGGTAGCAGGGGAGGGTGTTGGAACCAAGTTTCTGTACCCTTGGGATGTCTAGATGTGGTTTGGAGGCTTCGCACCCCATTCGGCAACTTCACATTGTGTTGTATTCACGCAAATCCGGAATATCGTTAACGTGCAATCTATAGATCTAATCTATAGGAGGAAGTATTGCGACTTGGATCTACTTTAAAGTGGTATTTAAGCAAACGTTTATCAATTTTATTATGTTCACAGATTAAGAGTTAAACCCAAATTCACAAGTATTCATTAAGCAGTGCACATAAATCAGAATAGTCTTATTAACCATACAAAATGCCAGATTGGTGATAATTCAGAGATCATAAATAATTCTCAGAATGAACTTATCTTTATTTCCACTTCTCACTCGTACAATCAAATCCACCCTGCGCACTCAACTGCAAGGGTCCACGCACATAGCTACGAACTCTTCCAGGCCTCTGCGCACACAGCTGTAGAGCCTTTATCCTCTACCCAAACCCTTGACTCAAAATTACAGACACTTTCAGAGTGCTTCCCTCAGAAACCCATTATAATTTAAATCCAAGATCATGCCCAACAAGAACTGCCTTTTCCTCATAGAGCTTCACTCTATTTATACCTTCCTATGGTCTGCAAACTGACTTACTTCCTATTATTTTACATTATTTCTTAGGCAAACAACCCTTTGACTCGACCTTTTACATTTCGCGCTCCGCATACTTCGAAGTTTCTAGAATAATTTAATCCTAATCTCTAGACTTTCTACCCCAAAAATGTTATGCGGGACCTGCGCTACCCAACAATCCCCCAACACAATCATCGTGACTCGTCCTAAGTCACTCGCCGACGTGACTAGACGCTCTGCCTTGGCTTTGCGGTTCACCTCCCTTTGAGTGACGCTCATCGTCTTGCTGCTCCTTTGTCGTCTCCTGCAACGCTTCATCCGGCTTTTTCTTCCTTGTTTCTCCCACTTCTCGCAACCAATAATGCTCATTCTACTCTACTCGGTTAACACACAACACCCCCTTAGAAGATTCTAGCACAAGTAGGGGAGCCGCATACGGGACGCCCTGGAACCACCGCAGCTACTTTCGACCTTCGTATCTTCTCTTCATATGGTCTGTTGTAGCTTGTGTTGCAATTTTGCAAGACCCTTGCTGTTGTCCACAAAATCCCCATTTTTAAGGAGCCACATAGCTGACTTATTAACTGCATATCTATCCATGGTCTCCATCTGTTGATCCTTTTGCTTGTATGCTTTAGTTCGCCGGCCTACCCTAGGCGAGGCGACAGCATCCGAACCAATTTTGCTTTGTGTCTCCCCTTTTCTAGTACATCCTCTACTGTTGATGCAGCAGTCTGCGAGGTGCCCGCAACTGTCAACACCATACCCCTTACAGAGTCCAGCTTCTTCAGCGGCCATATCACCACCCTCGGGCTTACTCCTTGTGCAAAGAGAATGAACAGCTCCATATCAATACCCAGTATATGTGGATGCTCCTCGGTGATTTATAAGGCCTGTGAAGTTCAAATTTACCGATTCCCACCTATTCTATCATCCTCGTATAAAAGATGTGGCAGCTCATTCCATATCTGGCTCGTACTATTCCACTTAATTACCCGCCGCCCGCTCTCCTTTTCCATAATGCAGACATCTTGTCATGAATAGTGCTATCAACGGTCATCGTTCCTCTTACTGGTGCATCCACGTGATTAGGCTTGCGCAACTGCGACCCTCATGTTTGGCCAAATGGACACGCACCCTGTTGTTCACGCATCGGTCCCCCAAACTGCTTTATCGTCCCGTGCTCTCTTTCAACTGGTTGGAGTGGTGAGACTACCCTCTAACGGTTAGTCAGGCAATCGGCCCACCTGTGTAGAGCTTTAGGCGACTACCATTCACTCTTCCTAGGAAGGGGTCTCCATTGAGTTTGGCAAGATGAACCGCACCCCCATCGGTAACTTCTTTGACGACATAGGGTCCCAACCAATGCATGTGGAGTTTTCCCAGGAACTTCTTAAACTTACTGTCATATAGTAATACTAGATCATTTTCCTTGAAAGTACGCACCTTGATGTGGCAGTCATGCCATGCTTTCTCGCGTTGTTTCTGCACCTTTTGATGGAATCCTACCAAAAATCATTCCTCCTCCAGTTCTTCTAGCTGCACGAGCCTTTCTTCCAACGCCCCACGGTCTGCCATACCTGTGATTGCCGTGATCCACAGACTATGCACAATATATTCCATAGGCATAATGGCTTCCTTGCCATGGACTAACCGAAAAGGTGTATGGCCTATCAACTTCTTGCACGTGGTTTGGTATGCCCATAACACGGCAGGAATGTGCAAGTCCTAGTCATTTCGTTGTGCATTATAAACCTTAGTCAACGCGGTCTCCAAAATTTTGTTACATTCCTCATTCCAGCAATAAGTAGCATCCTTCTTCAACAATTGTTCCATTGGAGTTGTGATCTGGGTGTAGCTTTTGATGAACTTTCGATAGTAGACCCTATGTTCAAGTGTGGTGCGGAGTTTTTTGACACTGTGTGGCACTTGTAGATTGAGTATGACGGTGATCGTTGTCGGATCCACCATCAAGCCTTGCTTACAGAGCACATGGCCCAATAGGTTCCTGAATGGGACAAGGAAAGTACACTTCTTTAAGTTTAGCATAGTCTGGTGTTGACGGCAAGTATCTAGCATCAACCGTAAGCTTGATACGTGCTTCTCCACCAATCCAAACATGGTATAATCATCAAGATAGACCTCTAAGAACTTGTGTATAAATTATTTGAATGCCGCTACCACTATTTGTGAAAATATCGCCGGCACATTTTTCAATCCAAAGGGCATCACCATGTACTGAAAGAAACCCCATTCAGTGGCAAATGTCATTTTACTCTTTTCCTCTGGCGCGATCTTGATCTGGTGGTATCCTGAGAATCCATCCATGAAGGAGTAGGCTTCCTGCCCTCCCACATTTTCGAGTACCTAATCTATAAACAGAGTTGGAAATGGATTGTTAACGCAGGCATCATTGAGCTTCCTGAGATCTACACAGATCTGAATCTCACCCTTCTATTTCTTCTCCTGCACAACCATTGGACTTACCCAATCAGACTCCTCAACTGGTTCAATGATTCCTGCTGCCAGCATCTTATCCAATTCTTCGCGGACCTTCGCTTTATATTTTGGGTTCAATCAGTAGGGTCGTTGCTTAACTGGTTTCATGTCTAGCTTCAATGTTATCTTCATCATTCCCAGGTCTCTTAGGATCCCTTTTAGCTCCATGATTTTTGTTGGCAATAAATCTTGATATTCGCGAAGCAATTTGATGACCTTCTCCACTGTGGCGTCGTCCCAATAGTCCCTAAGAATTACATACTTTGGCTCGTCGTCTGTTCTGATATTGACTTGTCTCATTTTCAATGGCACCGTGATATCTGGATCTTCGATTTCGGGTCCGCGCACCTCACGGCTCCCCTCTAATTTCGGAATGTTGATGTTTTGCGGATCGTCCTCATCATCTTCTACCTGGACATTATAGCATTCGAGAGCCTAGCTCAGCTGTCGCGACCAATCGAGTTGCACAGTTTCTTTTGGTTCCAATGGTGTCTTGAAAATGGCAGCCTTTACCAACTGTAACGCATCATGCACGGGGTCCATCCATTGATCTTCAAAGAGGAATGTCGACAAAAACCCTTTGCACAAGATATCCCACTCGCCTCTGTCGTGCCAGAGCTCTGCTTCAGTATACCAGTTTCTGGGAATGACGTCCAAGGTGTGATAAAATAAGTGCACCCATTCTGCCTAAGGTTCTTTGTTGTAAGCTATGATCCATCTGGCAAGGTGCATGCACGGTTCATTACGTCCATCGTATTTCTTCGTTAGGCATAGTTCTGGCTTCCCAAATATGATCTTCATCATACGTCTGTAGGCGTGCCAATCTTTGAACATCCCTTCATGTGTTCCCCACCATCGTGCAGGTGTCGCGCACAACGCCCACCTCATCGCATCAAACCGCTGGTGCTCTGGTACTACGACTTCAAATTTGGTCAAGAATTTATCTATTATTGTCAACCCATCATACGTCAGCATTTTGCGATCCTGGGCCTTCACGTAATACAGAGATTTAGTCACCATGTTGCAATGTAGTGTGGTCACTCCGCTTAACCTGTTGTACCACCGCTGGTCTTCATCATCTGACTCGGAAGTGCAGGATTCTTCATAGCCTCAGGATATCCTTCTATCCTCCATTGTCTTGACCCCTTCTCACCTTTGCGCAGCCATTATGTAACTACAATCTGCGTTGTCTTCGCTTTCCCTGTTGTGCACAGGTTCAATGTAGCACGGTCCTTCAGCCAGATCTAACAGAATGACCACGCGTAGCCACTTTGTTTCAAATACCATTGTTCGCTTCTTTAAATTAATAATCTTGTTCATGTCGGTGGCTCAGTCTATCCCTAACAACACAGGATAGGGCGTACCTTCATCCATGAGCTCAATAACTTCAAAGTCCGTCCGAGTACTTGCACCGTCAAGGTCTACCGTAACTCCTTGCAGCCTTCCCATGGGCAATACCTTCTGCTAATTTTCCATCTGTAGTTGGATAGGGACCATTGTAGAGTAGGCTTACCCATGCACTCCCAAGTCTGTTTAGGAAGTACGTTGGCATATAAACCTATATCCATAATGACCTGATCCATTTCATACTCACCGATCTGTGTTGTTAGTCGCATTTCCGTCCCGGTCCATGATGCATGTCTTCCCAACTTTCAAACAATGCAAGGTTCACTCCATCATGTGCATCTATTTATCAACTCGTGCAAGCCTTTAACTGCCTTGTTGTCTCGAAGTAATTTTATACATGTCTATAGAAAGGTATTTATCATTGAGGGATCCTTATCTACCTCCGGCTGATCCCTACTACCTGGAGTAGAGACCTCCGTAAAGCTTCCCCAAGCTTCCAGATATGTCTCCTTACCAGTCCCTAAGTTCCTTTCATCTACTCCCATGGCCATGCCACTTCTTAGTACCATGTTGACTTTGGGATCTTCCTCCCGGGGTTCGGACCTCATCATCTGCACATTTTGGGTCGTTGTTGTTGCACTGTCCTTTTTTCACGAATTTGTGTTATCAGCGTAGGACAATCTATCAGCTCATGATCGAATTGCTCACAGTAACTGCATGAAATTCTAGTTGGGTTGGTACAATCCCACGCGTAATTTCCTAGTCCCCTGCAATTGTAGCAAATTAGCTACTTGCAACCCCTTCCTGGCCCCATTCTGCCTCATCCTCAGCCTCAGCCCTAGAACCCACCGCGCGCGATCACCATGGTTGGATCTTGGCCTTGCACCTTAGTGTGCATTCTGTAAGCAGGTGACTGGTCCATTAACAATTGGTAGCTACGATAGTCTCTTTCCTCGTAGCCCACCGACCTGCGAAAGTTGCAAAATAGTTGCTGGTGGGTCTGGTTTTATTTTGGTAATAGATGACAGTTATCTGTGTTGTGCTTTCCCCCACCTAACAGATTGCGCACCAGAGTGGGGCTGTGGTTCTTGTTCCTACCTGTGCCTCTAGTCGCAATAGGGTTGGTCCCCCTGTTGCCACAAAATTCACTGAGACCAAGCAATGATCTTTATTGTGTCCTTGGCTTCTACACTTTATGCACCATACTTCCTCCTAGACTTCCAGTCGTGGTACCTATTCCTGTTTTAACTTCTTCATTTCCAAACACAAATTTTGTATTTGCGCTTGGATTTTATAAACTCCCAACCCTGGGTCTTGTAATAGAGTTTCGTGTAACCTCATTGCTGTCTCTAGCGCTTCAGCCTGGGTTGAGATCTTTTGTTGTGATAAAGTCATCCTTAGATGTGGTGTTAAGGATGCCATAAACCAAGCGCAGTGTTGTGCATCTGTTAATGTCATGTTAGCTTCACGAATATTACTTTTCAGTCTTTGGTCCAAATCCCACGGGTTTTCACCAGGCATCATCGAAATCTCTTTGAACCCCATAATCGGTTGTGTTTCTAACTTTGGCCAGCTAAACTCCTTCTTCAAATCGGTCTGGATTTCTATTGTCCCTGCCGTTGGGTGATCATTCGGACACTTTATGTACCATGTCAGTGCTCGATCCCAGAGCGCACTGACTAAGGTAGCCTTTCTGATATTATCATCCACAATTCGTTGTGCATTCCATAAGTATGTTAACATGAACCAGAATTGTTACGAGTCTTTGCCTCCTGCTCCTTTGAATAATGGTAACTAGATCACACTCATCATTGTTACCCTTGAACTGCTACTATTCCTGGTCCCTTCACTCCTTTAGTTCTTTTCTCTTTAGAGTCCCCGCATTTCACACCTGACACCCCTTAGGTAGATCTCGATCCCAGAAATGGAACCATTTGTTGGCTTATATGGGCCTGACCTAGGTTCAAAAGAAGTATTTAGCCAAGTAAATCCCGCAACTACCGGCCTTTCGGCAACAGCGCGCGAAGCGTGGGCTGAGGTCTCACCCGAGGTAGTAGGGGAGGGTGTTGGAACTAGGTTTCCGCACCCTTGGGATGTCTAGATGTGGTTTGGAGGCTTCGCACCCCGTTCGGCAGCTTCGCACTACACTGTATTCACACAAATCCGGAATACCTTTTACTGTCTATTAACGCACAGTCTATAGATATAATCTATAGGAGGAAGTACTGTGACCCAAATCTACTTTAGAGTGGTCTTTAAGCAAACATTTATCACTTTTATTTAGTTCGCAAATTAAGATTTAAACCTAGATTCACAAGTATTTATTAAGCAGTGCACATAAATCAAAATAGTCTTATTAACCATACAAAATGCCAGATTAGTGATAATTCAAAGATCACAAATAATTCTCAGAATGAACTTATCTTTGTTTCCACTTCTCACTTGTACAATCAGATCCGTCCTGTGCACTCAGCTGCAGGGGTCCGCACACACAACTGCGAACTCTTCTTGGCCTCTGCACACACAGCTACAAAGCCTTTGTCCTCTACCCAAACCCTCGACTCGGACTTATAGACGCTTTCAGAGTGCTTCCCTCAGCAACCCATTACAATTTAGATCTACGATCATGCCCAATAAAAACTGCCTTTTCCTCATAGACCTGAGCTCTATTTATACCTGCCTATGGTCCGCAGACCGACTTACTTCCTATTATTTTACATTATTTCTTGGGCAGACAACCCTTTGACTCGACCTTTTACATTTTGCGGTCCACATACTTCAGAGTTTTTACAATAATTTAATCCTAATTTCTAGGCTTTATGCCCCAAAACCATTACGCGGGACCTCCGCTACCCAACACTCGGTATGTCCCCATTTAAAAACAGAAATTTTCTTAATCATAGATTGGAGAGGTAAAAAAATTCGTGAAAAGTCATGGACAAATATTTTGACAAAATTTATCTGACCTAGGAAAGATTGCATGGATTTTTTGTTATGGGGTAAAGGGATTTCATAAATTTCTCTTATCCTATCAGGATCGATAAAAATTCCTTCTTTGGATACGATAAATCCAAGGATCTTTCCTTCACTCAAAGCAAAGAAATATTTCTTAGGATTGAGAGAAATTCCATACCTCTAACAACACTCAAAGATTCATTTTAAATCCTTTAAATGATTATTGCACTTTTTGGAATACACAGTTATGTCATCTAAATAAATTACCATATATTTGTTCACCAAACCTTTGAAAGCTACGTCCACACTCTCTAAAATGTTGCACCAACATTAATTAATCCAAATGGCATCTTTTGATAGGCATAGGTACCCCATTTGGTTCTAAATGTAGTCTTTAGCTAGTCATATGGATTTACTAAAATCTTATTATAACCTGAAAATCCATCCAGAAAAGACATCAATTCTAAGCCTGCCACTAATTGTAGTATCTATTCCATAGTGGGCAATGGAAAGTTTTCCTTCTGACAAGCTTTGTTGAGATTACGAAAGTATATACATATTCGAATATCACCATTCTTTTTCCTGATTGGGACCAAGTTAGAAACCCACCTTAAATGCCTTACAAGAAAAATTATTTTGGCTTTTGAGAAGCTTATTCAATTTGGATTTGATATGGTTTTCTAAATTCGGATGAATCTTTCTCAACTTCCGTTGCACGAGATTTTCATCAGATATCATGGGAATGGTATGTTGAATGATGGAAGTATCATATGTCTTAAGATCTTCATAATTCCAAGCAAAAACATTTTTGTATTTCTTTAACAACTGAACAAACGCTGACCTTTCATCTAGCGTAAGACCAAGTCCTAGATTGATATTTTAAGGTTTAAGGTCAATTCCAATATTAACTAATTCAAATCTCAAAGTTGAACTTTGAAGCTTTGAGTTAGTGGGTTTCTTGAACATGTCCTTAAGATCATACAATTCTTCCAGCTTAACCACAGATTTAGGCATGGAATTTGCAGTCATTTCTTGCTTAAGCTGGTTGTCATGTTGATCTTCATCAATTATCTGGTCATCGTAAGAGCCTTTAAATGTTAGAAAATTTATGATATCGAAATAATTATTAAATACTCGCCAATTGGTGATATTGTCGGGAATAGAGGGCCTAAAAATTAATTCAATAGAAAAGTGATCTGGGCTGAATGAGCTTGAATGCAACATTAGCCAAAAGATCGACACTTGCATTTTGGAGTCTTGGGATAGGGGAAATGTTAAATGTTGTAAAATGAGAGGTGAGGTCTTGCACTAATGATTGATAATGTTTCAAGTGTCCAGAGAAGTAGTGTGCAGTATTCCTTACCTGCTTGATTACAATTTCCGAATCTCCAAACATTTGAAGATATTTGATATTAAAGCCAATAGCTTTATACATCCCTTTAACTAATGCTTCATATTCGGCAGTGTTATTTGTGCATTCAAATTCAAGTCTACATGCTAACATATTTTTTTCCCCTTTTGGGCTAATTAATATGCATCCTGCTCCAATTCCATCATTAGATCTAGATCCATCAAAATATAATTTCCAAAATAAATACTTAACTACAGGTCTATCTACAAAATTTATACATTTAGAAGCCTTTGTTTGAGTGTAATTTTCAACTTGTGATATAACAGAATTTTCCAACAAGGGTGAAGTATTTGCATTAAAATTTCCTAGAAATTATTCAACTGAGTAATTTCCAATGATATTGTTGTTATATGTGACTAGTTCATTTTCTCCCTCTAATTCTGTGATGATATACTTTTGATGTTTCTCTCAGTCAACCCTGATTTGATTCAGCTTACCATTATAGGGAAGCCACATGTGGGACCAATCGGTTGCGAAATAGCCATGAAGCTTTTATGACCAGTCTCTGCTAAGAATTAGGCCGTGGAATTCCGAGATATCAGCCACAAGGATGTCAATGACTTAACACACTTTCAAGTTTGATGAGAGTCGAATAGTGACTTGATTGAGTTCCCCTATAACTTCAACTTGAGATCGATCTAACTGCACAATGCGAACAATGGATTTTTGGGGCTCCACATTCAATTTTGCATAAATTGTTCATGGTAGGATGTTGGATGAAGCTCCAGAATCAACTAAACAATTGTGTGGATTTTCATTGAAAACCTCAAAAGTAAAAAGAAATGGAGATGTATGGGACTTGGATCTTCCTCCTATTAGAGCGATATCATTTGAACTGATTTTATCTAATGAGGTATTAGGAGGTCGTCCCATTTCTTGAGCAACCTGTGAGATTACAGCAGCGGGAAGAGGAGAAGTAGGGACTTATTTTAGTTCTTTGAACAATAGATTTTGTTGATGTTTTAACTTGCTAAGCCCATGGAATGCAATATTTTCCCTGGTCTTTTTCATATCTTCAACGATGTTATATTCGATTTCATCAAAGACTAATAGGGTTTTAGTTGGAGGTGAAGAATTTAATTGCAACGGAGTGGTTTGAGTGGATTTGGGGGAATATTTCTTACCTATTACTTTATCTTTGGGAGTTGGAGTTGATGCTTTCTATTTTGGATTTGTTTGCGTCAAATTAATAGTGCTTCTACTCCTAGTTGCGACAGGTAATGCTTCTTGTGCCTCTTCATTAGGAAGTATAAAATCCCACATTCCTTGTAATTCAGCATTTGATATGGTATTTGGAGGCTTAGGATTAGAGGAAGGGTTTATTTTGTAAGGTCTATAAGCTTTCCTTGAGGAAGTCTCAACTACTTGTTTTTTTATGTCAACCATTTCATTGGACATGGTTTTTTGGACCTTTTGCAATCCTTCAAGATCAACAGGATATTTAGGTGATTTTTTCTTAGATTCATCCCTAAAAGCTACCTTCTTGGATTTTCGTTCTTCTAATGCATTCTTTTTTTCTAAAGCTAAAATGTGTTTTTCTACAGCTATGGCTTCTTTCATGTTTTCTGCCAAAGTTTGTTTGGCAGCCCTATCGACAAGAACAACTGTGTTTGAGGGAAGAGCATAAACGTACCATTCATTTTGGACTTCATCACTGGGCTTGGATGTCATTAGGATTTTATTCAATAACTTACTAAATAGTGAATTGAAGTCCTTAATTGGTTCTCTAGATTCATCTTTCAATTTAGAGAGATCATTGAGAAGAGTAGTTGTCGATCGATCATCTCCAAACTTGGTTAAAAAATGCTCCTGGAAGGCATCCCAACTATTAATGGAACTAGATGGTAATGAAAAATACCATGATCTTGCTAATCCTTGTAAAGTATAAGAGAATAATCTTACAACTGCATCTTCTTCTACCACTGCATTTATATTAATGGAAAACATAAAATTGTTTATGTGTTCTTCAGCAGGCAGACCATCATGAGGGTTAAATTTTGGCAACCATTTCATTAGATCCGCAGGTAATGGATGCAATCGTCCTAGGATTTGAACAGTTCCTGGATTTTTCCATGCTCTTTGAGCCATAATGGGTATCTATGTAGAGGAAGATGTTCCAGTAGTTGAAGGTGATTGGGTAGAGGAGGTTTGTGCTCCAGTACTAGTGTAAATCATGATCTAGAGTTGTGAGGTGGATGATTGATTTTGTAATGAAGTGGATGGAATGAATGAAGGTGTTTTGGTCGATGATGAGAGAAACTCACTATGAGCTTCAGACTATGTTTTCTTAGTTTTCCTTCAGTTTGGTAGAGGGAATTCAAATGGGGGATCCCAAATTTTTCGCTCTGTGATCTAGTTAACCTTTGAGAGGAAGGAAACTGAGAAGTAACACTAGCTTGAGATAACTCAGATTCTTCATGAGATATTGAAATCCCCTGTAGTTTATGGATTAAAGACTACACTTTAGGAGTTTCTATATAAAAAGATTGATCTGACTTCTTTGGGATCTCAGTAGTGGATTCCAAGGATTTCTTTACAAATTCTCGCCTAGGATTTGGGGATTTAGAATGTGTCAGAGAAGTTAGAGGTGATGGTGAGGGAGTTTTACTCTTGGAATGGCTTACTGATCTAGATTTTCTTGCCATTCATAGTTAGGCCTTCCTTCTAGTGCCAAAATGTTGAAGCCTCAAAAATTGTTGCAACAACATGGGGGAAAACCACCCGATCCAAACCTTGAAAGCAACTCCTTTTCCGTTTGGTATAGTGGCTCCGACTGGGGATAATGGGACCAGTTTCCCATAAAAGATTTGATAGTTATGGTGGGATGATATATGATGTAATAGGAAATGATCAAGCTAAGTGTAATCTAATCTAACTTCTAAACACGTGCATATATCTCATTTTAACACTATTTAACTATAAGTATACCTGGGAATCAAATACGATATGCGATCTACAATGATGTCTTACAACAATTGGTAATAAAGATCATTCAACTACAACAAGAAATTAAATCGTTTAACAATAATCAAATTGAATAAATAGTTATACAAAATGATTGAGAAAAATATATCGCATATAAAATCATTCATGTATTCACAATGGAATCAAAGCTAACATCATACAGAAGTGCAATAACGCTAAAACTATAATTCAGACTTTCATACATAAAACAATTGAAAGAATAAGTATTGCTTGATACATAAATAAAACATGATCATAAGATAAAAGTACCATATATGATAAGTTATGCTCATGTGCTTCAGCAATATCAACCCAATTTCAATCAATCCAACACATTCTAAGAGTACAAAAGTGCATTTTAGTAGAGCATGCTAGATATTTAAAGAAAATAGATCATGTTCCATTCATTTCATCAAAACCTCCTCAAAAGTACAGAAGTGCAATGTTACGAAAAGTGTTTTTGATAAAATTTCTAGACCCCTCTCTAAATGCATGAGAGGGATTTAAATACTAAACTATATGTCTTAAAATAAATTATTACAAAAAATAGTTGAGGAGGTTCAAACAACCTTCCTCAGAATATGCAAAAACAAAAATAAAAGAAAAATAAATAAATGACTAGCTCCTTTGAACTTGATCTCTAAGATCGCAAATATCAGTCATTGGCTTGAGCTAAGGCGACTGGCCGATTGCAGATTTTAACTACCTAGCAAATAAGGCATCTGTTAGTGTTGGCACCATATTTTGTGTAGATGTTGTTAAACATCTCAGAGTCATCCAGTGGCTATGTGGTTTCAGTAAAATCTTCCAGTATGCCTCCCAATTCAACTTGTTTAACTGTTTAATTGCTTCCTCCTTTTCCTGTGCTGCTTGTTTCCACTACTGCTCTAGCTATCTGGCATTAGGAAGAAATCTTGGTACACATTCCTTGACCAAAATGGCGCCATGAAGATTTTCATTAATGGCTTCTATTATACTATTTGTTGCTGTCATTTCTATCGTTGTTTCCCTTTCTACCTGCTTCAACCGAGAATCCCAATCTGTGAACAACATATCTTTATGAGTCTCTTCCAACTTTACCAAGTCAACCTTCCTCCCATCCTCTGATTCTTGCCAAGTGATAAACTCAGAAACCCTTTTGTGGATTTCGTCATATTCGAGCCTCATATCAACAACTTAGTTTGTTAATTTATCACCGGTCTCCCAATAAGGATTTATCTACGAGATTTTCTGGCAAAATACTTCTTTTTTCTGCATTAGTAAGTAAATGAGGCTGAACGCTTCCTTGATGAATTCGCTGAATTGAGGATTGTCTCTAATTTTATATATCATGGCTTGTATCTGCAAATCCTTTTCTACTAAGCTGGCTTGATGTTGTATTCTCATCTGTTCCAATTCCTTTTGGAGCTGGGCTACTTGCAATTCTGCTTGTTGATTATATTTTTCTTGGGCTAATTGTTGTTCTAGCAGCAGAATTCTCTTTTCTTTCTCCTTAAGCAGCATTTGGACCTCTGTCGCCTTATTAATAGTTTTTGTGGCATAGGCTCCCATCAATTGTGATAGTTTTGTGAGATTCTCATATGGGTCGATAGGTGAGTCCTTCCATACGATGTCCATTGGTTCATTTTCTGGAGTGGTAACAGCTACAACATCCCGCTTTATTTTCTTCCTTTGTCTCTTGACTACAACTTTGTGGGTAGGGCTATAGAATACATCTAGAGGAGGTATTTCTTCAATTCTTAAAACAATTTCTAAAGTAGGAGTATCCATAATGATCTCAACGTCTTGAGTGCCTATAGTTCTTTCCTTTGTTGTTTCTGGATTGGGCTTATGTTGGGTTTGCTTGGGAGTTTGCATTATATATGTTTGCTCAGGGTTTGTATCTATATGAGCTTTTTGTTGTACTGTTCCAATTCTTTTTCAAGGTCCATAACTGGAGCTTTACCTAACTGAGTTGAAGTAGAAATAACTTCTGCTTTTTCTTTGCTTTGGCTTGCTCGGTTGTCTCCCTATAATTTGAGCTGTGTCTTTTTCAGATTCTTTATTGGTGTTTCTTCCCACACTTTGAGATTACTTCTTTCATTGCTCTGACTCATGCGTAGATCTCTCTTGGGTTTCTTATTCAAAGTTTTCTTTAGAGTTTCCCTCCAAGCTTACACTAGGAGTTGGCTCCCTTATTGATTCAATCTGTAGTAGGGCCAATGGGACCTTTAATAATCTATTTTTCCTGTACACATGGAAAGCTTCAACATCCTCCGGGGTATGCCATATGAAAAACTTGTGAAAATATTTCTGCTTGTAGGAAGAGGTCAAAAATGCATCATCTTCGTGGGTGAACTGCTTTACTTTTACCATAGAAGTAAAATCCTTAACAGTGTCGTTTGGGTCATACTACCTTCCCAGAAACGTAGCCAATTTTAGAGATTTAATAATCTCTACCTCTTTTTGTGCATGTCCATAATCATGTAGTGCAAAAGCACCACATTGTAATGGGAATGTAGGTCAAATGGCCTTCTTCTACTCTTTCAGTCCTATGCCTAATCTGCCTTCCCCTGCTGTTCGGTAGGCTATTTCTCTGGCCATTAGTTTGTCGGGGACATAATATGGGAGGACATGCGGTGAGGCAATGCTCCCAAAGACTCTAATGTAGGTGAATGTTTCTTCTCCAAACCATATGGCTACTAGAAAGCTATCTACTTCAGCTTCTTTGGAAAACCTAGGGGCGGTTGTTTTATATACTTCTCTATGAATGGGTAACATAACCCCTTTACATATTATATAAAAATGGGGGTGGAATTGAGATTCCCACAAAATATTATGGTATATATGGATGGGAAGCGGGTTCTGTACAGTCCACTTCCATCCCATATTGGGAAATTGAGAACAAAAATAGATTGCATCCATAACAAAAGCAATCATGAAAAATGGGGGATAAACCCTTAAAGAATAACTTCTTTTTCTTCTACATTCTATAATGGCCTTTGCCAAATTATCTAATAAATTTGATCCCAGTTCATTATTGTTGCATTCACTACTACATCTATCAATGGGAGCCAATCCATGGAAAACTTGGTGCTATCATGTCTACAGAACAACCTACATATCATTGTTGGTGCAAAACTATGGGGGGAGAAATGGATGTCATGAAGTACATACCTGTTTTATCCCATTTGAACTTGCCCTCACTTGATTTTCAGGTCTACGTGACATCTGAAGGGTCCTCATTTTCTTTAGCAAATTGCTCAAGGAACTGTTTGGTGTAGAACTTTAACGACTCAGGTAATTGGTACATTAGTCATAGGTTGTCTGCTGAGAAATACCCCATGACTTACTTGTGATTCTTGAATGTTCGGTCTGTGATGACTACTTCGTCAATTACCCATTTTACCATGTCCGTGTATGGGATTAGTTTTGGTCGTACAGCTATGCGGTGTAGGAAAGAACATGTTGTTTCGAAATAAGAGGCATAAGATGACTACTGAGCATCTGTCATGGCCTTTGTTACCAGTGGATTGGGTTGCTCTGCTTCTAACAAGTTGTACATGGCCTCCCATGTGGTAGTTCCTCCGTATCTGCTGCATGTGGTATCAGAGCAATGTGGCACCACTTCTGATTTTTCAGATGCAGTTCTCTTCCCTTTCTACCCCATTGTTTCAGACAATGTTCTCTGTGGAGTTTTACTGAAATGGAGAAAAACAAATGTTATCAGATAAACACGAGCAAGAATGATAGTGAGAATAAATGATACATTCAATCCCAAAAAGGTGATAGGATAGGAGTTATTATTTAGAATGCAAAAGAAAAGATAGAGTATCACATCGAACCGCTCTTTAACATAAATTCCATTAAACTCATTAAATAGCAATTGAGGCTCCTTATCATCGCTTTTATTAATCATTAAATTACCGCATTGCAAATGGGAAGGAAAAACTTTTAAGGTGACGGGTTCTAACTGTGAGAATGTTGATTTTGTGATTGTGATGCAATATCACAAATTGCATTATCGCATATTCATTTGTGCGTTTTCTCAAAGTTTTTTAGAATTTTGTGGGATGTGAGATAAGTGGGGTATCCTTTACCGTTTGGAGCGTAGTTTTATTGAATGAGAAATTACTTCTTAAAGTGGCTTTTCACTATGTAGCGGACTTAACTCTCAATTTATAGCATTTGCTTTTATTGGGTCTGCGATTTATCGCATTTCGGAAACTCACACATTTCATAAGATTGGACTTTTAAATAAATTGACGTGATGCGATGAGGTTGATTCTTTCTATCGCAATATCGTATCTCGCATGTTATAACATGCTTTGTGAGTTGTGTCTTTTATGTATGCCAATATGTAATTTTGATAAGTGCTTTACTTATAGAGAATGCTTTAAATCTTAGATTTTGAATAAAAGGTCTAATGATATCTAAGTTAAAAGCAGTGATTGATTTTATCGCAATTCGCAGATTTTGTTTGTTAATTAACTCTTCAACGCACTTGGTCTAGCAATATGCGAAAAGGCGGGAATTGCTAGTCTTAGAGGGTTTTGACTCGATATCTTGATTTATTCCTAAATGTTCAAAGGAAAGTGCCTAAGTGCTAAACTTTTCTTGGATGGTTTTTTGTAAAGAGTCCCCATTTATTAATTAACACATAACCATTATAATAATAAGTGGGGGTTTGTTGAGTAGCACAACGGGAAGTTAAGGTTTTTGCAGGCTCCATAATTCCATCTCAAATAGGTGACCTAGGTAAAATCGTCATAAATTTCAATTCAAGCATCAGATTTGAATTCTGTAAAAAGTGGTTGAAATTTCATGGACTGCAGTTTTTTCGATAGCAATTTTAGGTCTGAATGTTGAAACAATGACACGTGGCATCTCGTACAACTTTTCTCTACTGAACTAGTCCATAATTAGCTCATCGTGGGAGATTTGGCATAACTCTATATTGAATAATATAATATTGGTCTGAATTGTGGCATTGGAATGAATATTCATAGGGCTACCACATGACTAAATTTCAGACCTTGGAGATCCAAAATTACAAAGTTACAATCGTTTCCAGATCGAGCTCCTAAAAGCAAGAAAAAAGTTGTGTATGTGTTTTTTTAAATTGCATAACGTTTGTTTGAAAAATCAGTTTGAAGTGATTCCAAGGGCATATTGAAGCATATATATCATCGTTGGGTTCTAAAACTCCTCCCAAACAAAAGAATTTTACACCCATTAAGCCCTCAGATAGCTCTACTATGATGAATGAAGAGGAATAATTGTAGCATGATATATCAAAATTACGAGACCAAGTGCAACAAACTCCGCTCTCACAAAGAGCAACCAAAGATGACATGGATGGTTTAAAAGAAGAAATAAAAGGTGACATGGATGGTTTAAAAATGGAAATAAAAGGTGACATGTATGGTTTAAAAGTGGAAATAAAAGGTGACATTGATGGTTTAAAAGGCGACATGGATGGTTTAAAAGGTGACATGAATGGTTTAAAAGTAGACATGGAAGGTTTGAAGGAAGGTTATACAAAGTTGTTACAAGAAAGGCTTCCCGATGGTGACAAGGTAATCCATGAAAATCATGATGAGGACAAAAGGAATATGAATTATTATTTTAGAGACTCCAATGTGGGGTTTAAGAACCACCACATTCCAAACATAGATATGAGGAAGTTTGATGGCAACCATTTGGTAACATGGATACTATAGATGGAGTAATATTTTGATCTAAATGATGTGCAACACACACAAAAGGTATGCATTGCATATTTATATTTAGAACTCATTCAATTTGTATGATATCAATGGCTTTTTTCTCAGAAACCACTAGTAACTTGGTCAATTTTTAAATGATAACCCATTATGAGGATACAAAGAGCAACATTTTCTTTAGCCCATTGATAAATCGCAAACAAAAGGGTTCAATGGTGGAGCAGGACCATTGAGGTACCCAACCTCTTTGATTAGACCTTGCTACCGGAGCCTCAACAAGGAGTAGCAGGACTGGCTGAGTGGGTAGAGGCAAATGCAAATGGACCGACATAGAGAGCTACAGTGCAGGAATCCCAAGACAGTGCAGAGCTAGTAGGCAGCAACTATGCGAGAGGCACAGGAGTGTTGCACCAATGCAGGATGGCACAGAGAGGTGTGCAACGATGTAAGATGCATGGAGTGTTCCTGCAACTCAGAGGTCACAAAGGGAGCACTTGTTAGTGGTAGAGGAAGCTTCAGCATCAGAGGATGTTTCTAGCCCAATAAGGAGGTCAGTTGGGAGTTTTTTTGTTTCTAGAGTTGTTGGAGCAATAACACTTGGGAGAAGTGTTCCATGCAGAACATTTCAAAGGTTCAGGATCGGGTTCAAGTTGAATGCCTTTCTTTTTTAGAGGGAGTGTTGAAAATGGCAACAAGAAATGCTAAAAATAACATTGTTATAAATAACAGTTCGGGTACCAGTGTTGGACATAGCAACAAGGAACGAAAAATGGAAGTGCTAAAAATAACATTGTTATAAATAGCATTTCGGGATACCTTCCTATTCTAGTTAGTCCCTGAACTAAAATAGAGAAGTAAAATTCGAATTTGATCTTAGCAGCTGTTTGTAAAGCAATTACTTAATTCATCTTTAGTTAATTAGTTGGATAAAATCAAACATGAAGTCCATGTGAAGACATGCAATAGTTATACATTGATTGAGGAATCTATCCCTTAAGTAAAGTGATAAAGATGAGTTGTACTTTGAGTTGTAATTGGTTAGCTCAGTTAACTGAGTTAAGTCCAGTTAGATTAGTTCCAATAGTTTGTGGAACTGATTGTGAGTTCAGTTAGTTAATGCATGCATGCATGTAACTACTGTACCTCAGATAACTGAATATTCTCTCATAAATAACTCATGCATGTCATTTCAGTCAGAGACCCAGTTGAGATCAGAGGAAGGGAAAATGTACTATTAGTTGGAGGAATTTTCCTATAAAGGAAACTCATCCATGCAGAAGGAATTATCTCCTTCAGGTTTGTGCAATTATTTCTGAGCCAATTGAGCAGTGTGAGGTGGGAATTCACACAAGTGGAAGCACTGGACCCCAGGAAAAACTGCGTAATGAAATGGAAGGCTTGGAGGGCAAAGGAGATGGTTTAGAGAAGCCTTTGACTGTCTATGAGCAGCATTGTTTGATTGCAGAGAGAGAAGGATAGCTTGAGAGCTGATTCTTTTTGTAATATGAACATATTTCCACTTGTATGATAATATAGAGATTGGGGTTTTAGGCTGAGGCTTTCCCCGGGTTATTTCTTCTGTGTTATGTGCGATTGATTTCTCATTCTCAGTTATATATGTGTTCTCATTGATCATGCTCATATTCAATTAAGCTTCTGCAAAGTTTGTTGTAGAAGTAGATCTTGTATTTTGCTTTAGTATATTATATAATCTGTTGATCTACAGTGGGAATTTCTACAGTACTATCGGTGCACAAGAAGGATGGATCATGGCGTGTGTGTCCAAATTATAGGGAGATCAACAAGTTCACTATTAAAGATAAATTTCCCATTCCTGTCATTGATGAATTACATGGAACAATTTACTTCACCAAGTTGGATCTTCATTTAGGATATCATCAAATTAGAATGAAGACTGAAGACATTCCAAAAATAGCATTCAGAACTCATGAAGGTCATTATGAATTTTTGTTCATGCCTTTTGGCCTTACTAATGCACATTCGATATTTCAAGGTTTGATGAATTCCATTTTCAAACCCTTCCTTAGAAAATTTGTGTTAGTATTTTTTGATGATATACTAATCTACAACATGTCTTGGAAGGATCATGTCCAACATCTTGACAAGGTGCTAAAATTATTGGAGAAGAAACAATTATATGCAAAAAACTCCAAATGTTTATTTGGAGCACGGGAGGTGGAATATTTGGGTCATATTGTATCTCATGAGGGTGTTAAGGTAGACCCTAACAAAATTAAATCCATTAAGGAATGGAAAATCCCCACAACCATAAATCATCTTCGAGTATTTCTTAGGTTGAGAGGGTATTATCACAATATTGTTAAGGATTATGGGAGAATAGTAGCACCTCTAACAACACTACTGAAGAAAGATGCATTTTCTTGGACGCCGGAAGCAACTAAGGCCTTTCAACATCTTAAAGAGGTAATGCTCCAAGCACCAGTCTTAGCTACGCCTGACTTCACAAAAACCTTAATTGTGGAATGTGATGCCTTATGAAATGGAATTGGTGTTGTTTTAATGTAATAAGGAAGATCCATTTCTTTTGAAAGTCGTCCATTCAAAGGAAATTATTTACACAAACCTATTTATGAGAAGGAAATGTTGGCAATACTACATGCACTAAAGCAATGGAAACCTTATCTAATGGGAAGACACTTCAAGGAAAAAACGGATCATGATAGCCTTAAATACTTCTTGGAACAAATATTATCTTCAGAAGAGTAGCAAAAATGGGTCACAAATATGTTTGTTTATGACTTTCAAATCATCTACAAAAAAAGGGAAGAAAAATGTTGTTGCAGATGCACTCTCAAGAAAGAATGAGGATGTGGAAGCATTTCTTTGTGCCATTTCTATTATCCAACCTGATTGGATAACTAAAGCAACGGATGAATGGAAGAATGATGAAGAGGTGTGCCCACTCATATAAAATTTACAGCAAGATCCTAGTACATCTAATACATTTAGCTGGAAAAATGATTCATTATGGTACAAAGATAGCTTATATCTTTGTAAGAATTCCCAACTTAAGAAAAATATTATTTTGGAATTGCACACCTCCCCCTTAGGAGGGAACTCAGGATTTTGAAAACTTACCACAAGGTCAAGAAGGAATTTTTTTTGGATGGCCTTAAATCTGATATTCAGAAGTTTTTGGCAGAATTGTTAGTTTGACAACAAAATAAAGTTGATACAATTAATACCTCAGGTCTATTACAACCTTTAGTCATTCCAAGTCAGCGTTGGGAGGAGGCCTCAATGGATTTTATCACAGGTTTACCCAAGTCTGAAGGAAAGAGTGTCATCATGGTGGTAGTTGATAAACTTACCAAGTATGCACACTTTTGTGCATTATCTCATCATTTTAAATCTAGTATAGTTGCTACTGCATTATGGAAAAAATTCAAAAGCTACATGGAAACCCAAATATTATTGTAAGTGACAGGGATCCAATTTTCACTGGAAGTTTTTAGACAGAATTATTTTCTTGTCATGGTACTCAACTAGCTCATAGCTCATCTTATCATCCTCAATCTGACGGGAAAACTAAGATAGTGAACAAATGTTTGGAAGGATATCTTCGTTTCTTTGTATCAAGTAAACAAACACAATGGGTCAAGTGGTTACCTCTTGTTGAACGGTGGTATAACACTTCCTTCCATACTGTAGCAAAAATGACCCATTTATGACACTTTATGGATATCATCCACCATCCATCACATCATCTTTAAGAGAAAATTATAAGTTTCAAGCAGTGGAAGATCACATAGAGCATCAGCAATAAGTTCTCCAACTCTTAAAGGATAACCTCACTCTGGTGCAGAATCGAATGAAACAACAACTAGATCAGCATCGCAGTGAAAGAAGTTTTGATGTATGTGACTGGGTATTTTTACGGCTACAACCATACAAACAAATGTCCCTCAAGCAAGCTAAGAAGGATAATAAATTATCACCCAATTACTATGGTCCTTACATGGTGTTGCAAAATATTGGTACTATGGCATACAAATTGGATTTGCCTACATCTTCCCGCATACACCCAGTTCAAACAGTGTTTCCAGAACTTGAGGAAGAAGGAAAAATCATATTTGAGCCTGAATCAGTTATAGAAACAAGAACCCGGCAGCTACGGTATCGATTAATTTCAGAGTATCTCATTAAGTGCAAGAACTTACTCACTGAATATTTCAATTGGGAGGATGAGAGTTTTATATAGAAGCATCCGAAAGTACTGAATATTTGAGGAAAACACTTTTATTGAAGGAGAAGGGCATGTTAGGTCCCTATAATATTAGTGTATTCCCATTATTGTTATTAATGTAGCCCCCTATTGTTATTGTTGTTCCCATGTATCCCCCATGTTGTTATTGGTGTGCCCCATAGAATCCCACTATTGTTATTGTTGTACCCTTACAATATTATTGTGATGTAAGCTTCTATTATCTTGTGACCCCTTAGACTCCTATATATATATATACCAAGGGGGTATTATCATTTGAATTATCCATTAATTATTCATTTATGTAATGTAAAGGAGTTTTCTCCCTCGAAGAGGATAATTTTTAAGTTTTTGATCTATCTTTTTCTGAGTTGGTTACATAACACTACACAAGAGCAAAATAATGTGAGTTGTGGTGGGGCAGTTTTCTCCTGAAAGAATCCCATTTCCTCCATATCTCCAAGGGATTCAGTAGTGGCACAAATAATAAGGTAGAGATGATGGCATGCAAATCTCTTCTCCTATATG
This sequence comes from Pinus taeda, assembly GCA_000404065.3. Taxonomy (NCBI): domain Eukaryota; kingdom Viridiplantae; phylum Streptophyta; class Pinopsida; order Pinales; family Pinaceae; genus Pinus; species Pinus taeda. The sequence goes on along the minus strand of APFE031303405.1, from coordinate 338,118 downwards.
CTATAGAAAAGGGTTGCACTTCTTTACATGTCTATGGGGATTCAAAATTAGTTGTCAATTGGGTGAACAAAACTTAAGCGTTTATGGACATTTATCTTTTGCCTATTTTGGAAGAAGTTCATGTCATTCCATGTTTAATGTTTTCTCTTGTTCTCATCTTTATACAGGAACGAAATCAGCTCGCAGATTCTTTATCCAAAGTGGATTAATTCTAGAGTCAGATCAATGGTCGAATACAAGAACTTAGAAGAGTATCAGTTTTATAACCGCCCCTATATAGATTGGACTGTATAGGGCCACAAGGTGGCCTTCTTTGGTTCTCTCCGGTTGGAAATGGTTTTTCTTTTTTATTCCTCGATGTGACAAAGAAATATCGTATCTCCAGAGGGATTTTTCTACGGGGGATTCACTCAATGAACCTCTGACATATCACATGCATTCAAGGCATACTAAACAATACCCTTATTTGATTAAATATTGCAAAATACCTTTAAAAATCACATTATTTAACTCCCTACCAATACGAACCAAATACACCTTCCTAATTTAAAAAACCCATACTTTCACTAGATATTGTAGGTATCCATTTTTCCATTAACATTTGTTACACCCCTTTATATTTTTTCATTAACTTTGAGCTCTATTTTTTATGCCTTCTAATATAAAATCCCTTTACCCCCTTGTTGACAGTGTTGGATACCGCCAACATACAGGGGATCACCCTGATATAAGGTCCCAACTAGACCTCACACCATTTGGTGTAGGAATCCCATTTGGAACGCGACCCGACTGTCGTTTACTTAAATATATTCCTTGGCTTTAGCTGTCAACACAAAAGAGAAGCGCAATTGTCCTTTTGAATGAAACAGCTAGTATGCCTTATGTATGTTCGATTATTGGTGTATCCAGGTTCTTTTAATGTGGAGAAGAGAAGTAAAGTGAACCTCTCAAGAGAGAAGTAATAGTACTACCCTAATGGAGACACACGTGATCGACAAAGGTTCGTCTAACATCAAGCAAAATAGTTCACAAGGATGCGACGATCATTATAAGCATAACAACACATTTCCAACAAGGAGCACTGAATTAACTAAAATAGTTCAACTAATCTAGCACTTAATGAAAAAAACATGAGCCATAAACATTCAAATAATAGTATTAGAAACATTCACAATCCATGTGTGAAAACATGCTTTCCTGAAAAGGCTTCAATATTAAGCAAAAGTCCCAAGATACATAAATGCAATGAACACCACTAGCTCCAATAGTGGCGTGATAGAGCCACTACTTGCTCCCCAAAAGTACTAATTTTGTCTCTCTAATGCCTTATGGGAGAAGCCAAGGTTAAAAGCCCCTCACATGAGAAATGAGGATCTATTTATAACTTGAGCAATGACCTTTCACATCCTCCTGACTCTTGAATTTCTAACTTCTAATGACCTTCAGACTTCTACAAATTTTGGAATTCCAAATGACTTTTGGAATTACATGTGACTTTTGATATTACATGTCTTTTAGATTTCCATGACTCTTTATTTCATCCATGACTCTTGGGCTTCTTCTTATTTGTTTTTAACAATGATTAAAGTGATACATCATGACTTCCATATCATCATATAATGAGACTTTACATGTCACTCTCTTTGATGACAAGTACTAATAGTGATTGATGACATGGTGTTTCTTTAGTGGTGACATGGCTACCAACCGTATCTGTTCTTTTTTCACCTTCTGATCATAGTGCTTCCATCTTCCGAAGGATCTTTGATCTTGGAGTATTTGGGGTGCTTTGATCATCATGTTTCAGTTATTTTCATGGTTCTTTTCGCACCTACTTGTTTATCCTCTTTGCCTAATCTTCCTCATGTGTGCTTGCCATGAGGTCCTTGGAATACCATTTTTTGAAAACACTCATGACGAGAAACTATTAGCCTAAAAATTTCCTATTCTACCATGTTTTATGTATATTTTCATGTTTATACCCTTTCAGTGAACTTAAAAGGGTCAAAATTTCTTCAGGGCACATGGGCACACTTTGAAAGGTTGAAGAGCTGAAGAAGAGGAGATTCAGGGATTTGCAATGCGCTCATGCGCTCAAGGGAAGAAATCAATCAAGATAGGGTGTATGTTGCAATTCCGAAGGATGAAGGGGAAGGCTTTGGGCTTCCCATTGTGCACTCAAGGGAGAGAGGGAGGGTGCAAGGCGCACTCTAGAAGGTTGAAGGTTGAGGCTTCATGCCTTAGGGGTATGCTCATGCACTCAAGAGACCTCAGGAAGGGTGAAAGGCGCACTCCTAAAGGTTGAAGGCTTGGGTTTCATGCCTTTGAAGTGTGCTAATGCGCTCAAGAAGTTTAGGAGGGTGCAAGTTACATAGGTGAAGGTTGAAGGATTTATATTTGGGTCCTCAAGGTGCACCAATGCGCTTAAGGAGGGTACACTTCTTTGAGTCGAAGGAATGTGCTCAAGGAAGACTTAGTCATTTTGGAGGGCACAATTCAGAACAAGGAAGGGGATTCATGATTTGGGAGTCTACCCAACTAGAAAAGAGGGCACAGGGTGCACTTTCGAACAACCAAGGATCTCCCATCAAGGCTTCGAAGTGCGCTTGTGTGATCTTGGCCTTAATGGGATTTCTTTGTAACCGAAATTTGTCTAAGTTTGGATGATAAGGCAAAGGGGGGAACAAGATGTGTTTAGACATAGAACCAAGCACGACACACACTAACTCATCATGAAAAATTATACAAGCTTGATAAACAATGAATATACATCAAAATGCCACTTTATACACATTCCCCAAGTATTGTTAGTGCAATGTGTGCGATTGTGACCCAAAAGTGTCATTTGATAACACAAAGATGTTGTAACCATGAAATGCACCCAGATATGTTCTAATCGATGTGGCAACACTTAGGAAGATTCAAGAACACTTATAGCATATAAAGTGACATGAAACGGCACTTGATGAAGGAGGTGACACTTGATATGACAATGAAGTAGGCTCCAAAATTTGAATGTAGTGAAAATTTTGGAGGGTGTTGTAGCAGCAACAACACTTGGCAACACACTCGGCGAAATTTAGCTTCTCTATCCGGGAAAGTTTTCAGTTGAGGATCATACCTTCAGGAATTATTTATTTCCTAGAGTTCCCCCTTTCAACCCTTTTATACATGACATCTTACTTTTCCCTACTTGGTCAAAACATATACAGAAGATACACTACATCACAATTGTTTCGATACAGGAAGGGTTAATGTACACGACAATTTTATGATTTTCAGAGTATGATTTTTCATCTCTAGTGTTGCTCTGCTGCCAATGGGCCTGGACAGTACCATGGCAGAGTCACTTCAAGGGAACAAGCATTGCTTTGCTGCCAGCGAGCCTAGACAGTACCTTGGCGAAGTCGCTTGTTTCACCTCCCTACACAAGAAGCCTTTCTCTTCTTTCACCCTTTATTGATTTATGTTAATAAAATTGTGCATTAGCACTTATTATTTTAATGAGTGGAAGAGGGACCCTAACTTATTGAGAGTAGAGGAGGTTTCCCCTTAAGAGAAGTATATTTATACAAGTATGATTTTGGTTTGCTGCATTAGATTTTCCCCTCATCCCTTTTTTATTATATTGGACAAGCGTTAACACAGAAGTATATTTACACCAATTCAAGCAGTTTAGATACCAATATAGGCATAGATATAAAATTTACTTTGAGGTTCTCCTACTAGACGAATGATATTTTCCATCTGGGCTTAGCTCAATCTATGTCATTTCTGAAATAAAGAAGAAGAAGAACAGAAAGCCAAGCATTGTGGTTGTCACACTTTTCTTTTATAACACTACAAAGCCTCTCGAGTCATGCACTTTACACAAGGTTCTTATTTATGTACACTAACTTACCAACAAGATACGATAAGACATTACTACATAACAGACATGACGAACACAAAGAAAAGAGAGAAATAAAGCAACTATACAAGAAGTGCAGCTTACAACTACTATTAGAAATAATGTTTTAAATCTTGACCATTTATGGGCAGGGGGTCAATCCTCCCATCTAATGATTTTCGCTTAAAGGAAATATGGCCAATATTTTCATCAATGACATATGGTAAAATCCACAAAGGCTAGAACTTTGTGTGTTTACCTTTGTCTTCATGGGGTTTATCCCATTTCAGAACTAGGTCGCCCACATCAAATCTCTTTGCCTGGAAGATACAAGTTCGGAGGCAAGATAGCTTCTTTACCATAAACTAGGAAGTAGGGCGAGGTTTTCAAGAAATTTTTTTGGGTAACACGGTCAACCCATAGGGAATTGGTTAAAGCTTTATGTTGGTTCCTTTGTTCAGAGAAGATGGTCTTCTTTCTTATACGAATGAGATTCTTATTTGTTGATTCAGCCAGGTCATTTCCCTAGGGATAATAATTAGATGCATGATTTAGAACAATCCCATTCTCTAATGAAAATTCATAAATTTGTATTGATGAAAAATATGTTGCATTACCAAAGATAAGTGTTGTAGGAACACCAAACCTAGTTATGATGTTATATTGTAAAAATGGATGGCTTCCTAGTTATTCACTTATCTGAGAGGAACTGCTTCCGGCCACCAGGTGAAGTAATTTTTTGTTGTTAGGATATATCGGTGTTGCTTCGATGAATGAGGAAAAAATTCTCTGATCACATCAAGGCCCTACTGTTGGAATGGTTCTTCAACTACTATGGGTAGCAGTCGAGCGACTAGCCTCTGATCATGGTCGTCACATATCTGACATGCTTGGAACTTATGGACATAAGCGTGAGCATCCTTAAATAGAGTGGGCTAATAATAACCAGTCCTCATAACCTTATGTGTCATGTTGTCACCCGCATAGTGGCCACCTTCCATAACATGATGTAAATCTTTCAAAACCTTCTCTATATCTTGTGGCTCAAGGCACCTCAACACGACACCCTTGTGATGCTTCCATAAAATCACTCTGTGAACCAATTGGTAAGATAAATCTTTTAAATTGATTTCCCTTTTTTTTATTCGATAAGTGCGATGGCAAGGTGGCATGCTCCAAAAAAAATCGTAGGTCTGCATACCAAGGCACTGTGGATGTGGACTGAGGAACATAATCAAGATTTTACATTTCGATCTCTTGCTCCCACCCTGAAATATCTTGTTCGAGAGCATATCTTACTTCAGCGGCTAGCTTAAAAATGCCATGACTGTTTATGGTGTGAATTAGTTTGAATTCCAGGTCATACTCTTGAAGACAAGTCATCCAGTTAGCCCTCTTCTCACCAATCTCTTGTTGCATGAACAATGTTCTTACTACTAGATGAGGTACAAATAAAATCGTGCAAGCTTTCAATATGTAGGGGCCAAAATACTTAACTACCTTGTATTTTGCATACATTTGATTATCAATGGCATGATAATTTACTTTGGGCCCTTATAGACTAGCACTCATAAAAGGAATAGGTCACCCATTTCCTTCACTATATTTTTGAGTCAACACAACGGCAATCGAAAAATTCGAAGTGAATGTATAGAGAAAGAAATCCTTTCCATAATCTGGACTAAAGAGTGTAGGTGCATCAGCGATAGCCTTTTTGATCTGAGAGAAAGTGTCTTTCTCTCGTTTTTCCATTTATACACTGCATCTTTCTTGATCATCTCCCATATGGGTTTGACTATTTGAGTGTAATTAGAGATAAATTTTATCAGGAAATTGATTTTCCCTAAGAAAGACTGCATGGCTTTCTTTTTCACTGGAAATGATATCTCTGTGATAACCTTGACCCTCTCGAGATCAATTTTAATTCCACTCTTAGGTATGTTGTGTCCCCAATAGAATACCTTCGGACACATCAAAGACACTCTTCTTGGGATTAAGAGAAATCCCATACTTTTAGCATTGCTCGAATATCTGCTTCAGATGGCATACATTGTAACAACCCTGGTGAAAATTCCATGTAATAAAATTTAATAAAGGCAAAAACAATAACTAGGGTCAATGGGACACTTACTCTAAGTTGAATGTTGGGAAAAACATCCTAGTGTGGTTGTTAATCGGTTTATTATGGCTAAGGAAATCGGCAAATGCAATGGCTAAGGATTTGGAAAGGCAAAATGGCATTTTGGCACATTTATTTATAAAAATAATGGAAATTAGGAGAAAAGGAAGGTGAAAGGTCATAGGTTGCATGTGAGGAGGAAATTGAAGGAAAATAATGGAAAATGAAGAAAATAGACACCTAATTGATAAAAAGTCTTCTGAGTATCAGTTTGTAACCTTTTGTTAGTTCAGTTTTGGAGCTCTCTTATTATTCTCTCTCTCACTCACTCACTCTTGGACACTTAGAGTTTTCTTGGAGAATTTTGGCATTGGATCAAGAAAGGCAAATAAGGCAAGAGGAAGTAAAGATCAAGAAAGGAAGAGTAGGATCAAGTAGCTACAACAGGATTCTTTGCAGGTATCGATTTGCATGTGTGTTTTCCTTGCTAGATTTGGTATGCATGGTATTGCATGTGGTTCTTTATTATTATGGAATCGGTTTTGCTAGGTTTTACAACGTTTTCAACCTAACCTTTCCATTTTCAGATAGCCATGGTGTGATGGGTTTCTCAAGTTTTTGCTGAGTTGGATTTCCATATGGATTCGAAGTTGAGTGATGTGGATCTCTGAATGATAGAACACATGGCCTAGTAACCCCTGAATCGGACTTTAGATTGTGGTAAAGCCATATTTTGTGTTGCCTCGGTGGGCTTAGGAATCTTTTCCAGTGAATGGAAGGATATACGGTAAAACCAAGAGGTGGTTTTCTCTCCATTGGACCTAGTAATCTCGGGTTGGGGTATGCGGTAAGCCTGGAGAGTTGGTCTCAATTTAGGGCCTAGTGATCTGGTTTGGATTGCGATAAATCCTGAGAGACTAGGAGACAGGAAAATTCCTTACAGTGTAAGTGAACAAATTTGGTGGCATCCATGCTTGTTTGGCCTAGTGATCGGGTGGAGATCCTTGTAAATCCTATTATGACATGTTTATTATGTTGGCCTAGTGATCCAGGATGGATTACGATAGATCTTGGTTTCTATTGATGAGGGTGAGGTGGTTTAGCCTCGGGATGCCCTGGTTGGTTCTTTTGGTTTGAGTCACGCATTCATGCTTGGAATATGGCATGAGGGTGAATGACTGAAGAGAGATTTCACTTAGCCGTTATATTGTCAGGTGGAACATGGTAATCCCATCCCGGGTTTGGATTTTGCATCACCAATATGAGGTTATTTCTCCTTGTATTTCTATGAGTATTATATTGGTTTATATGTGGATCATATGGCTGTAATTTCATTGGTATTTATGTTGCTATTACCCTAGTTATGTATGTGTTTTATGGCAGTGGCTACGTATGGCTCTCATCATTGTTTTACTTTTAAATGAATGGGCAATGTATCTAAGACCTAATAGATAATAATGCAGCAAATGATATGAGGGAACAATGGTTCTTAGAGATTCTCAAATAAGTATGAGATCCATATGCTTAAATTTGTTGTTTACACCTATAGATTACATATGATATGTTTGAAGAATTGCCTGCCATGGCTAGTGGGGGTACGGTTAAGGGCTTGTTCAAGTATTTACATTTGCATCATTGTTTCCCGATTATATTTGTGATTTGAAGGTGTCATTCAATTCTGGGTAGTGACCTGGGCTCTGGGCCTAAAAAAGTGGCTCAAATCTCGGGGACACTGGCATGGCACTGAGAAAAATAGTCCCTGGACGTTGGCATGCCTTGTCATGAGAGCATCCAGCGCCTCCTGGATGCTGGCAGGCCTATAGCATGAGAGCATCCAAAGGTCAAGTGGTCAGAAACTTCAGTGGTACCCAGGGGATAACTACCCAAGTGGCTGGAATGGTTCCTAGGAGTCTTGTAGCTTATGTGGAAGGTCCTTATGTTGTGTTTTCATCGATTCCACTTCCTTAAGGTTACATAGGAGGTTGAATCCAATCATAGTATCCTCTCATCACATGTTTACCCCAGTTGGTTAGTTACTTGGGTATATGTGGGAGGAGGGTGTTATAGAGTGGTAACAGAGCATGGTTCACCCTTTGGACTGGATAGGCAGTGTGCGAGTCATGCATTCATGTCATTTGCATGTGTGATTAATCATCCTTGTGGTCTATGTGCTTGTTGCATATGCACGATGTCACTCATGGTTATAGTGATGCCATCATGTGAAAGAGGATGTTGTTGTTATGAAGCATGTCGTCATGAGTGTATGATAGGTTACATGTTGTTTATGCTTGCGTATTGTCAATGTACATTGGTATGGTTGTTGTTGTCATGCATGAGGTCATGTTATGTGTAAGTTGATATGGTCTCGCATTAATGATTGGACTCTAGCTATACTAATGGTTACATGGTTATATGCTTTTGTATTATATGTCTATATGTTGTTATGATTATATCATACATGTATCACGTTGATTTTTTTCTGATATTACAGATGAGATATCCTCCCCGAATTTTGCTAAGGTACGTTGGTTTATTGTGATTTGGTTTAGCTGACATAGTATGCCTTGCAGGAGAAAGATAAAAATGACTAGAAAGGTGGTAGACTATAGAGACTCTCCCTATGAATCAGATGAGTAGCGTGGTGTTGGGCACTCTTCTGATTTGGTAAACACATTGAGAAGCTTGAAGAAGGAAATAAGGAGTTGTAAAGCATACAATGATAGGATCATACAAGCACAAGAGAAACAAGCATTGGTTAATGTTATACTTCTTTAGAGTTTTTCAGAATTGCAGCGACAAGGGCCACTTCAAATCAACCATGGACAAGAAGATAGAACTAATGGGGCATATGGAAGTAGGTCTTATGGTGGTCACATTCCAGATAGAGATGACACTATTGGAGATGGCAGGTTGTTGGATACTCTGGATAGGAGAGGTGATGGACATAAGTATTATTCTAGTTCTAGTTTTGATAGGCATCATGACCATCATCGTTATCATCCTTACAAGAGGAGTGATAGGGGATACTTTCCAGATGAATTTAAGAAAGAAAAGCCACCTACTTTTGATGGAGATGTGAAGAATATGGAAGATGTAGAGGCTTGGATACTTGGGATGAAGAAGTTATTTGAGTTGCATAAATACACAGATAATATGAAGGCCATAGCAGTTATCTTCGACCTGAGAGGTAAAGCATACATCTGGTGGGAATATGTGAAGTAGGTTAGAGACATCAGGATCAATGACTTGAGTTGGCACAAGTTCAAGAGGATTTTCAGGAAGAATTACTTGTCATAAAGGTAGTATGACAGTAAGGCCAAAGAATTCTATGAGCTAAATATGGGATCAATGATAGAGGAAGAGTACACAACTAATTTTGTGGAGCTATTGAGGTATGTCCTATATCTTAAAGATGATAAGGCCAAAGTTTAGTGATTTGTTAGTGGATTTTCATTAACATTTAGAGTTCAGATTGAGTATGATGAACCTCGGTCACTTGAGGGATTTATTGGGAAATTAAGCATTGCTATGAATAGTCACGTAAGAATGAATCTCAGCAAGGTTGGAAAGGGAAAGAAAAAGGTAAAGGTAAATGGTAGCCGAAAGGAGCAAGGCCTTAGAATGTAGATGAGAAAGAAAATGTGGAACCACAAAAGAGGTTCAATGCAACTAGATGGGGACATGGATCATAACAGCAGCATAGAGGTGAGGGCATGATGTAGGAACATTCAACCCAAGAGAAAATTATTGTATTTTAGTAGACATAGGGGGTCATGCGTTTTAAGGAAGTTGGATTCCTAAGTGATGAATTAATGTAATATTTAGGCTTTTGAGTCAGTAGGATGAGAATTAATTAGATGTTGTAAATACTCTCGAATTAAGGAGAACGTGAGTGGTTAATAATGACAAGAGAGTTAGAAGTCAATTATAACTCTTAAGGCAGTTTCATGATTCGAGGAAGTAGAGAGGACATTTAGGAGTCAATTCAGTAAATTAAGGGTTTGAACCAGAATTAGTTCAACAGAACCTTTCTGGTATAAATGTAAGCCTACAAGCAGAGTGTAAAGGGAGGAAGCCACTGATAGTGAATATCAGGCCTGAGAGACAACGAGTCTCAACATGTAACTAGTTTTTTATTTATCAATACAGAGGTCTATCCCAAACTGTATATGTGTGTATGTTACAGGTATTAATAGATTGAATTGTGTGTGAATTCATAGGCTCTGTAATAGAGGTTGCAAACAGAGTTCTGTAGATCACGCAAAGAGAGAGAATGATTCAGAGGAACCATAATGGGTCTTTGAATCCAATTAGAGGATTAGAGCGAAGCTCTGGAGAGACTGTGATATGAGAATTCATAGAGGTCAAGCTCAGGAGTGAGTTGAGCAGCAGAGGAAGAAGGTCGAAACCCTGAAGAAAACCCTGAACCACAGGAAAAACATTAAAGAAGTGAATTAAATTCAAACCAAAGGGATGAACGAAGAGGCGAGTTGTCGATGCATAACAACCATTCAATCTCATAGATCAACGGTCATCGCATGATGAAGGTACACAGAAGATAATTAGCGAAAAGGTGGATTTATATACACAAGAGGTATTTCGGGTGAGTGTGAAGTGGTAAGTTGTATTTCAAGGAAGGCACCCAATACCATTCGTTGAAGGACATGTAGCACAAGAGTGGATAGGGAAACTTCTTTATCGGACGGATAACTCCCGTGCTAATTATGCACCCGAAATCTTTGTGAACCGTTGGATCCACTAAGAGAATATCTACAGTGGGGAACTATTGGGAAAGTTGTGTTTGTTTGGAGAAGACTTCAACTGTTGATCTGATGGCGGTAGAATAATGACGGAGATTATTTCGCTTCGCAAATGTTAAATGGAGTTATATCGGTGGAGAAGTAATGCGATGAGCGATGGAGTGGACCCGATAAAGTATTGAGTTGCGGCTTTAAGTTATTTGAAGTTCGTTATGTTAGTCGCATATCGGAGGAGATGGAGTCGTGTGTTAATGTGACCGCAGAGATGAAAAATAGCGATTAGCGATTGCGATAAAGGTGTAGCATCGATATCTGTGCAGAGGCCGACCAAGGCGGAAAAGGTATGTTTTGCGTATATTTCCTTTGTAAATGATTTATAAAGGATTAAATGTGGATATATGAGGCTTCATATATAAGTCCACCATTATCAAAGATAAGGGGTTTAAGAGCTAAATCGTATATACCCAATGCATAAAGAGGGGGGAGTTTATATATATGCGGCCAAGGTTTAATGAGGGCTTAGAGGGGTTGTATGGGTCTGATATTAAATGAATGAAGGTTATAAGGAGTTATAATGTCCAAATATAAAGGTTTAAAAGAAAGGTTTTAATAAAGTCATATATGAAGGATAAGGGGTGATTAAAGTCCCAATACATGCACATTGAATGAAAGGTTAGACTATGTTGGGTTCCCTAACCTTAATAATGAAGATTTAACTCCTTAGAGAGTTTAAATTCCTGGGACAAATGTGCTTATGCATATTACATGCATATTGTGGGTGTAAAGCAGGGGTAACCCTGCGTCATTAGTTGTATCAAAGCGAGTTTAAGCTCTTTTGATTAAATCATAATTGTTCAAAATACAAGAGTGATTGCAGAAGAAAGAAGAGATCAGGATATTTGAATCTGATAAGTAGAAGGCATGAGATAAGATGAGAGTAAGTGATACTATAAGAAGAAGAGACTGCATAAGCATAAAGAAAACACAGTGATGTTTGTTTTCTTGAGGAGAATGGAGATTCACTCAAATGTGAATGAATGATAAAGACTACAGCAGAAGATTGTAAGGGGAAGTTTTGAAGTTCCTGGGAGATTGTAGCAGTTCCAACAGAGGCTTGGAGTAGACAGGAACAGAGGATTCCTTGAAGAAAAGTGAGAGCAAGATTTCTTAGTACAAGTTCTGAAGGAAAGAGGGCTTGGAGACCAAACAAAGGACAATCCATTCAAAGTGAAAAAGAATGGGAGAATAAGATCATACATAGATCTTGGAGGTAAGATAGTGTGTTTTTTTCCAAATTGAAATTGAATATTGTGGTTGCAGATGAAGCATCTCAGCAAAGGACACCAAGAGAATCTATGAGAGGAGAACCTGATGTGTTCTTGAAGGTAGAGTAAGGAAAACACTCTGAAGGAGAAGTGGCAGTGAACCTGAAGAATCCAACAAGAGATTGGACAAAGAGGACAGTTGAAGTGTTCTCAAGAGAGAGTAAGAGATTACAGAAGCTTAGAAGGAGCAAAGGTGTTCCTCAAGAGGAGGTTCCAGAAAAAGGACCTGTGCTTACCAAAAGACTGAGTGAGGAGAGCTTAGTGAGGTAAGACTGCAGCGAGGAGGACTAGCTGTTGCAGAGGCTTATTGTAGATGAGTGAGGAGCTCATGAAGAAAGAGGAGAAGAAGATGACTACTGATAGTCATAGCAGAGGTTCAGAGAGAAGCCACAGTAGAATATATGAGAAGAAGAATGCCAAATCAAATGGAAAGAGAGTGAGTCACAAGGAGATTGACAAGGAGTTGGCTGAGATAAGAAAAGAACTTGATGTGTTAACAATGCGGCTAGAAGAAAACCAAAGACAAGGTTAGGTATTAAGGAGGAAGCTAGTGGAGTGGCATGAGATGCAGAGAAGGCTACAACAAAAGCAAGTAAAGTAGCTGAGGGAAAAGCTCAAGGAAGTTGAGTTGGAAATGGAAGAGTCCATTTGTGAACTAGAACAGGGAGAAATTCTAGGAGAAAGTGAAGACTACACTAAAGCTAAAGAATGGAGATCAAGTGAATATCTCATGGACTATTGGGATAGTTCAAAACAGCATGAGGAGATGCTAACTAAAGATGAAGAGCCGATGTATAAGGCCATCAAGCCTTGTGTTTCTGAACCTAATAGTTTTGGTGTGCTTCCAGGATGCATAGGAGAGGATAGACAGTCTTGTGAAGTTGTCGAAAGAATGGAGGAGTATCTTATAGAAGATGAATACTCTGAAGTGAAGCTGAATAGAGCTCTTGAACTAAAGTATGAGGAGCAATGTGTTTTAGGGGATAAAAGGTACTCTAGAGTAGCAAAGTATGATAAACAAGACCTCTCAAAGGAGGAAAGTATTGAGTTGTTATAGCAGAAAGAACTTATTGAAAAATTAATAGTTGGAGCTCTTACAAGACAAGAACCATTCCTTGTGAAGGAAGGAGATGAAGTTGAGCCTCAGGAGCTGAATCACATAGAATATTTAGAGCAGCAAGGAAATGTGATGACTAAAGAGTCGAGTAATACTGCCAGGTCTTATGATTTTAAAATTAATAATTTGTGGATGATTGCAGGTACATCACAGGAGGATGAACAAACTTTAGAGTTTGTCAGAGAGAAGGAGCAGAATCTGAAATCTGTTCAGATCAATACTGAGATGGCAAGATCTCAGAACCAGAAGGAGACAGAAGAGTCGCCTAGGAGTAGGCAGCAGAATGTTAGAGCTGTCATAGAGGAGGAAGATGGCAGCCTTATTCCAATGAAGACTGAAGAGATGTTGTCCCAAAGAAATGATCCAATGAATGTCATTGGGGAAGGACAGAGATTGTTTGAAGGTGATATGGAGGTTCTTAAAGAATAAGAGGGTAAGGATGAAAGGGAGGCAGTAAGAATCAAACAATGTCAAAGAAGAGTTAACCAACATCAAGCTAAGGAAGAAGAAGTTCACTACTGTGAACAAAATCAGGGAGGCATCATTGAAACAGATGATGTGGAGGAGAGGCTAATTGACAGTCTCATGAATTGTTTTGAGAATTCAAAACAGCATACTGATGTGCTGACAGAGGAGAAAGAAATAGAGCAGCAAGCTGAATTGTTGCCAAAGGAAAATAAGGCACTGAAGCCTTATGTTTTTTATTTTAACAAATGTTTTGTGAATGCAGTTTTAGTTACAGATGCTGGAGAAAATTTGGCACAGATGAACAGCCAAATAAAGATGAAAGAAGAAGATTTTGTGGAAGAATTTAATCCATGGAACATAGATGCTCAATTGCTAGATAGAATGTTGGAAAGTCACAATTCAATGCAGAAATTAGATGTTGTAGAGCAAGATATCCTTAAAGATATTCAGGAAGTTTGGGTGGAATCAATGTCTACAGTGGTACCTAAGGTAGTAGCTACAGTAATAACTAGGGTAGAAAAGTTGGAGCAAGAGCAAAAGTAGAAGAAAAAGTAAGAATCCGAAAACTTCAAAGAGAAGAAAATAAACAGCAATTTGAAGAGTTAGTGGACAACAGCAATAACCTGAAGCAGAGAGAAAGAGGTAACAGTGAATGGCAGAATATGGACCAACCAAAAGATATGCTAGAGATGTAGAGTGAAGAGTTATGGTAGTTAATGATGAAGCAGTCCATATGGAGGAAAATGATAGCAGCAGGAAGGATGATCAATCAGAACTTGAACCTGATTGACAAAGAGAGGAAGATGAAACAAAAGACAACAGAAATACAGTAGCAGCAAAGGTGCAAGACATCTAGGCAACTACAAACTAAAGTTTGGGACCCTAGAGGTTTTTACTAACACATGAAAACACATGATCAGGAGATCATGAATATTTTCTACTTTGGGAGTCTGATGCAGGAGCATTTAACCCAAGAGAAAATCATTGTATTTTAGTAGACATAGGGGATCATGTGTTTTAAGGAAGTTGGATTCCTAAGTGATGAATTAATGTAATATTTAGGCTTTTGAGTGAGTAGGATGAGAATTCATTAGATGTTGTGAGGATGTTGTAAATGCTCTCGAATTAAGGAGAACATGAGTGGTTAATAATGACAAGAGGGTTAGAAGTCAATTATAACTCTTAAGGCAGTTTCATGATTCGAGGAACTAGAGAGGACATTTAGGAGTCATTTCAGTATATTAAGGGTTTGAACCAGAATTAGTTCAACGGAACCTTTCTAGTATAAATTTAAGCCTACGAGCAAAGTGTAAAGGGAGGAGGCCACTGATATTGAAGATCAGGCCTGAGAGACAGAGAGTCTCAACATGTAACTAGTTGTTTATTTATCAATATAGAGGTCTATCCCAAACTGTATATGTGTGTATGTTACAGGTATTGATAGATTGAATTGTATGTGAATTTGTAGGCTCTATAATAGAGGTTTCAAGTAGAGTTCTGTAGAAAACGCAGAGAGAGGAATCATAATGGGTCTTTGAATCGAATTAGAGGATTAGAGCGGAGCTCTGGAGAGACTGCGATGTGAGAATTCGCAGAGGTCAAGCTCAGGAGTGAGTTGAGCAGTGGAGGCAAAAGATTGAAACCATGAAGAAAACCCCGAACCACGAGAAAAACATTAAAGAAGTGAATTAAATTCAAACCAAAGGGATGAATGAAGAGGAGAGTCGTCGATGCATAGCAACCATTGGATCTCATAGATCAACGGTCATTGCATGATGAAGGTACATAGAAGATAATTAGCGAAAAGGCGGATTTATATGCACAAGCGGTATTTCGGGTGAGTGTGAAGTGGTAAGCTGTATTTCGAGGAAGGCACCCGATACCATTCATCGAAGGACACGTAGAATGAGGGTGGATAGGGAAACCACTTTATCGGGTGGATAATTCTCGTGCTAATTATGCACCCAAAATCTTTGTGAACCATTGGATCCACTAAGAGCAAATCTACAGTGGGGAACTATCGGGCAAGTTGTGTTTGTTTAGAGAAGACTTCACTCGTTGATCTGATGGCAGTATATTAACAATAGAGATTATTTTGCTTCGCAAATGTTAAATGGAGTTATATCGGTGGAGAAGTAATGCGATGAGCGATGGAG
The DNA here is from genome assembly GCA_000404065.3 of Pinus taeda. NCBI lineage: Eukaryota > Viridiplantae > Streptophyta > Pinopsida > Pinales > Pinaceae > Pinus > Pinus taeda. The sequence goes on along the minus strand of APFE031303405.1, from coordinate 322,284 downwards.
CGGACCCGATAAAGTATTGAGCTGCGGCTTTAAGTTATTTGAAGTTCATTATGTTAGTCGCATATCGGAGGAGATGGAGTCGTGTGTTAATGTGATCGTAGAGATGAAAAATAGCAATTAGCGATTGTGATAAAGGTGTAGCATCGATATCTGTGCAAAGGTCATACCAAGGTGGAAAAGGTATGTTTTGCGTATATTTCCTTTGTAAATGATTTATAAAGGATTAAGCGCGGATATACGAGGTTTCATATATAAGTCCATCATTATCAAAGGATAAGGGGTTTAAGTGTTAAATCATATATACCCAATGCATAAAGAGGGGGAAGTTTATATATATGCGGTCAAGGTTTAATGAGGGCTTAGAGGGGTTGTATGAGTCCGATATTAAATGACTGAAGGTTATAAGGAGTTATAATGTCCCGATAGGAAGGTTTAAAAGAAAGGTTTTAATAAATTCATATATGAAGGATAAGGGGTGATTAAAGTCCCGATACATGCACATTGAATGAAAGGTTAGACTATGTTGGGTTCCCTAACCTTAATAATGAAGATTTAACTCCTTAGAGAGTTTAAATTCCTGGGACAAATGTGCTTATGCATATTGCATGCATACTGTGGGTGTAAAGCGGGGGTAACCCTGCGTCAGGGTATTGGTCAGTTGGAGTGTTGGACATGCCGTAAGGAGCATCTTAAGAGATATTGTCCACAAAATCATGGTGGTAGGCCTTAGATATATAGTGTGTAGGAGGCACAGACTATTAGGGATGTTGGTCAAATAATTCCTCGTATTTATGCAGCACTGGATAACAAACAGGCAGACCATCAGGCATCTATCATTGAGATGGATGGGAAGCTTTGTGATCAAGTTATTTCTATTTTGATTGACCCTAGATATAATTATAGTTATGTTAATCCTGACTTGGTGGATAAGTGTGGTTTGAGTAAGGAATTTCATCTTGGTTAGTGCAGTTGGCTACAGGTACAAAGAAGCAAGTTCACCATTCGGTAAGAGCTTGTGCCTTTGATCATGAATGGTATGCCTACCGTAACACATTTGAATGTATTACCGTTGGGATCATACAATATGTTGTTATGCATGGATTGGTTGTACCTTCATAGAACCAAGGTGGACTGTTATGACAAAGCCATTAAGTGTGTTGATCACAATGGGGAACTAAGAGCCTTGCAGGGAAAGAAGAAAGCCACATCAGTTAGGATGGTGACATCTATGAAAGAAAAGCGCAGTCGTAGGAAAGGGTGTGTGTTACTTTTCATACATATTTCTGGTGACAAAGGTAAGGAAGTTGAGGGTACAGATGTTTTGAGCAAGTACCCAGTTTTACAGTAGTTTCAGGATGTATTTCCTTAGGACAT
>APFE031303405.1:288410-315910 GCA_000404065.3 Pinus taeda | reverse complement strand
TGTTCCCTTCAACTTCATCAATAATACTTTCTGAAGTCCATTCTTCACCATCATTTGTACCTACTCGTCCTCACCAACCTATCATCTCGCATTCATTACCTACTAGTCCTGGTTCTTCATCCATTCTTCATCCACATCTTAACCCCTCCCAGCTCACAGCCATGGCAAATAGATATGCTCCTCTTGTTTTACCTGCCCAACTTGGTGCTATGCCAGCATACTACCAAAGTAAAATTGTTCAATTTGATGGCACGGGACATTACACTGCTCAGCAACATGTCAACAAGATAACAGATTACTTTGAGTTGCACGAAATTGACACAGATAATGTTCAAATGAGACTCTTTGCCCAGACTTTAGTTGGTGATGTTAGGAAATGGTTTAGAGCATTGCCTGTTAATAGTATTGATAGTTTAGAAGCATTTCATCAGCAATTTTTGAACAGATGGGAAAAGAAAAATAATCCCCTACAAATCCTTTCAGAATGTAAAAATATTAGAAGGGGGCCTAATGAGACTGTTCAAGATTACTACACTAGATTCAATAGTATATATAACGCCATCCCAGTTAACCTTAGACCCCCACCTAACTTAGCATTAATAAAGATCCCTGATGGTTTTGACACAGATATGGCATACCAACTTAGGGAAAGAAACCCTCCAACATTAGAAGAAATGCAAAGTGTAGCTGGTAGTGTTGAAGCTAATTTGTTAGCTAAAAGGGCTCGAGTTAGAAATGAAAAAAGAGGAACGGCTAAGGATGAAAGTTCACCATCTGACATTAAAATAGATAGTTTAGCCAAAAGTATGGAAACATTAATGGATAGAATAAATAATATAGGAAGCAAACCCCAATGAGATAACCAACAAGAACCTCCAGTTAGAAACCCGAATTTTAGAAAAAACCAAAATCAAAACATTGGGAAAAATGGACCGAATCAGAACATTAGGCCTCATTTTCAAGAAAATTATGCAGAAACATCCCATCCTGAAGATCCAAAACAAGACACACAAATTAAACTAATGGGAATAAATGATGAGGACACTATTTTTCTAACCCAAGATGAGCAAGAACTACATATGTTGTAGCAATTACAAATGGAGAGTCATTTGATTACAAACAGGGACATGATTCTGCCATTTTCGAAGTACATAAATAGTATAATCTAAGAAGGAGAAAGAGTGATGATGTCCTTGACCAAACCAAGAAAATAGTACAAAGTCAACCCAAGAAAACAAAAGAAGCCCATGTTTCAAAGATCCTCCAAATTCTCCCTAAGCAAAACCCAAATCCTTCCGGCCCCACCACTGTAGATATAACCTCTGATCAACCTTCTGTTGATCCACCATCCACTTCAATTCCACCTAAGGAACCAGTGGACAAAGCTCAAAACACTAGATCTGAAAATCCACCTAAGGAGATTCCCAATAAAGGAAAAGAAGATAAGCCTACTCAAATCCCTGTTGCAAAAATTCAAAACCTTCAAACAGAAAAAGTTTCCTTGCCATTCAATCTAGGAGTAGAGATAGCGAAGCTTAAAATTTCAGTTCCTTTAACAGAACTAATCAAGAATGAAACTTACAAGTCATAGATAAACCAGACCTTAAACATTTCTAAAAATGAGGATTCTGTCAATTTGTTTGATGACCAACCAGAACTCATATTTGGTCTAGATGTTAATGGCAAACCATTAGAAGGAGGAGTTCCACCTTGTTACATTAGCCTTAGTATCCATGACAAAGTTCTACACAATGCAATGTTGGATTCTAGGGCCTCTCATAACTTAATGCCCAAAACAGTAATGGAAAAATTAAACCTAGACATTACAAGGCCTTTCAAAGACTTATTCTCATTTGACTCCAGTCAAGTAAAGTGTCTAGGATTGATCAAAGACCTGTGTGTTACTTTAGTCCAATATCCTGCCAAAAGCACCCTTATGGATATTGTAGTTGTTGACATGCCACCAAAGTATGGCATGTTGTTATCCACAGCATGGGGAGACAAACTTCAAGGATCCTTACAAATAGATATGTCATATGCAACAATTTCTGTTTTTGGACAACTTAAGAAACTATACCGAGAAACCTTAATGAAATATATGGTAAGTAGCCAAAATCGACCTCAAAACATTCCCATCTACTCCATACACTCAGATATCGATTCTTTTATCCTACATAATTATGATCAAACACAAGAAGAAATTTCAAACAGTACTAATACAGAACCAAAAGAAATTGTAGTTTCTACACAAAATGAAACTAACCAACTACAGAACTTTTCAATGAACAAGATGGTCAAATTGTTGTAAGTGATGAAAAGTTTGTTGCACCAGATAGTGAAAATTATGAGCATGAGATATTATAGCATTTAGAATTTGATGGGTCAGTCAATAAGTTACGATCAGGAGAAGGAGTGTGGATATATAATTTGGAGAATAATCACTCAGAAGACCATGCATATAGATTGAATTTTAAATGTACCAATAATATGGCCGAGTATAAAGCATTAATTTTAGGTCTTAAGTTATTTAGGAATCTAGGAGCTAAAAGAGTTTATGTCATGGGAGACTCTGAACTAATTATAAAATAGATAGATGTTGTATATATGACAAAGGACCCTAGATTAAGTTGTTATAGGGGAACTATTGTAGAATTACTTAACACTTTCCTAGAAACAAAGCTTGCAGTAATCCCTAGAAAACATAATATGCAAGCCCATAGTCTAGCAATGTTTGCCAGCACTTGCAAATTACCCTTCCAACCTAACCATCAATACACTACTGAAGTTAGGCACAGACCTACAATTCCTGACAATTTGAAGAATTGGCAAATATTTTCTAATGACATACAGATAAATAACTTTTTAATTTCAGAAGAAGAATTTGTAAATAACAATATAGATACTGATACATCCATAGATCATAACACTAAGGATAAGATAGAAATAAACGGGATAGAAGGTGACGAACTAAATAGAGTCAATCCAACTAAATTTACTAAATCAGGTGTAGATAACTTAGAACAAATTGAGATTGATGAAATAATCAGTGAAGAAACCGAAGTAATTAATCTCAAGGATAACTTCTTACCAAAGGGATTAACCCCTCTGGAAGATTTATTTGATTCAAATGATGTTCCTAGGAAACGTAAGATGGAACCATTAAGGCCTAATATAGAGGAATGTAATATAGGCACCAATGAAAATCCTAAACTGGTCAAACTTTCAAAATCATTACTTCCAACTGAAAAAGTTAAATACGTTGAGTTGTTGAAAGAATTTCAGGATGTCTTTGCTTGGAGCTATGAGGACCTCAAATCCTATGACACCAACATCATCCAACACACAATTCCTATTAAAGAAAATCAAAAGTCTTTAAAACAAAAACTGAGAAGGATTAATCCTATCTTATTACCTGCAATTGAAAAAGAAATTCAGAGGATGTATGATGCCAAAATAATTGCACCAATCATATTTTCTGATTGGGTCTCAAACTTGGTGCCAACTAGAAAGAAAACTGGTGAGATCAGACTTTGTGTGGATCTCAGAAACCTCAACAAAGTGTCACTAAAAGACAATTACCCTCTCCCCAAAATAGATCACATTTTACAGAGGGTAGTTGGATCAACCAGAATCTCACTGTTGGATGGGTTTTATGGTTACAACCAAACCTTGGTTCGTCCAGATGACCAACCCAAAATTGCCTTTACTACTCCTTGGGGCACATTTATGTATGTAACAATGCCTTTCAGGCTAATGAATGTAGGAGATACTTTCCAGAGTGCTATGGATATAGCCTTTGCAAAAGAAATTCAGAATTTCCTTGTGATATATCTAGATGATATTACTGTATTTTCAAAATCTGACAATCAACATTTGGATCATCTAAGACAAGTTTTTATTAAATGCAGGAAATTTGGAATCTCCTTGAACACCAAGAAATATTTGTTTGGGTTATAATAAGGAAAGTTTTTAGGCCACATAATTTCAAAAGATGGTATAAGAATAGACCCTGCGAGAATTGAAGCCATCTTGCAAATACAACACGCGAGGAACATTAGAGAGTTACAAGCTTTTTTAGGAAAAATTAATTTTCTTAGAAGATTTATATCCAATCTGGCAGAATTAATTAGATAACTAAACAATATACTGAAAAGATATTCGACCATAAAATGGATTGTTGAGGTTAAAAAATACTTTGAAGACATTAAACTGGCCTAATTAAAACACCTGTGTTAATCAGTCCTAAATTTGACAGAGATTTGAATCTTGTTTTCCTTTGCTTCTGAGCACACAATAGCTACAGTTCTATTGCAGAAAAATGACCAGGGCTATGAACAACCCATTGTGCTCTTTAGCAAAGCCCTGAGAGATGCCCCCTTGAAATATAATATAATGGAAAAACAAGCATTGGCTTTAGTCAAAGCCATTAAGGACTTTAGGGTGTACATCTTGTATTCTCATATAGTAGCCTACGTTCCAAATTTTGTAGTCAAAGACATCCTAACTAAGGAAGGTCTAGATGGAAAGAGGGGAAAGGGGATTGCTACTATTTTAGAGTATGATATAGAAATCAAACCTACTAAGTTAATCAAGGGCCAAGGTTTAGCCAATCTCATGGATGAATTGAATTGTCAGGCCTTGGATATAAACTTTATTTCATCAATAGATAATGAAGAGGAGATGGCGACTCCACTAATCAGCTAGGCATTTATTGAATCACCTTAGTATGCTGATATTATTTATGTTTCACAGAACTTACAAGCTCCTCCTGAATTATCTAGGACTAAAAGCAGGTTTTTAAAGATGAAATCCTTGAAATTTTGTATATTAGACAATGCTCTATTTTGGAGAGATCATGAAGGTATTCTTCTTAATTGCTTATTAAAAGATGAATCTGATAAAGTTTTACAAGAGTTTCATGTAGGTGACTGTGGAGGACACCTTTACTGGAAGACCATTGCAAATAAAATACTTAGAGCTGGTTTCTACCGGCCTACCTTGTTTGTTCTTGTAAAAAAATATGTGACCTCCTGTCACAAATGTCAAATTTTTGAGGGGAAGAAAAAGCTCTTACCTTTACCCCTCAAGTCAATATATGTTGAAATACCTTTTCAATAATGGGGTTTAGACTTCATTGGTGAAATTTACCCACCCTCCTCTGCCCAACACAAATGGATCCTCGCGACCAAATACTACTTCACAAAATGGATAGGGACCATACCTTCAAGGCAAGCCACAAACATTGTTATCATAACGTTCCTTGAAACCAATATTCTATCAAGATTTGGATGTCCAACTAAGCTCATTACTGATAATGCAGTAGCCTATAAATCCAAAAGAATGATATATTTCTGCAATAAATATCATATCACCCTAGGTCACTCTACTCCCTATTACCCTCAAGGAAATGGACTAGAAGAATCCTCAAACAAGAGCTTGGTAAACATCATCAATAAGTTATTAGAGGACAATAAGAAAACATGGAATAAAAAGCTAGTCAATGCCTTATGGGCCGACAGATTGACTATTAAGATATCAATTGGTACTTCTCCCTATCAATTAGTCTATGGGATGGAAGTTGTTTTTCCATCCTCTTTGGGAGTACCAGTAATGAAGATGCTCCAAGAATTGCAGGTTGAACCAAATAGTATCCAAAGAAGAATCAATCAAACTATTCATCTTCAACAAACCAGAGAAGAGGTCTACATCAGGTCTCAAGTTGTGCAGGAAAGGGTTAAAAAGATTTTTTATAAGAGAACCAAGGCTGAAGATTTCTACCTGGGTGACAAGGTGCTCAAGTGGGATTCAAGGAGGGAAGACAAAAGTAAACATGGGATATTTGATTTCCTATGGAAAGGTCCCTATATCATCTATTCTTACAAAAGAAATAATGCTTTCTTCCTAAAAGAAATAGATGGTACAAAAGCAAAAGGTGGGCCTGTGAATGGTCGGATGCTAAAACACTACTTTGAACCTAGTTACTAATTTTTATTTCCCATTTGTACATATTCTATTTTCAAAAGTCTACTTTAGATTGGATGGTGATTTTTGAAGTTGAAGCCCAAAGAGAAGGCCCTAAGCTTTAAATATTTGTTGTTATAAGTATCAATAATGCAGATGCATAAAGGAACACTTTGCAAGGTGACATCAACAACAATTCAAAGGCCACTGATCTTGAAAGTTCTTGACATTTCACTAGAAAATGCCATCCCCAAGTGGAGCCACTGTTAGATTCCTATACCAATAGGAGTCATAATTTTGAATGACTAAGGTGAAGCCTTGTAATATTGCACATACCTTTGCTTTCTGCAAATGTTTTCCATATTAAAAAATTAAAAAATGTAAAGAGGGTATGTCCTAAAAGAATAATCAAAGGACAAAAAAGAATAAGAAAAGGTCAAAAAAATGAAAATATATGAACCCCAAAAACAAAAGAGTCCATGAAAGTGTGCAAGTCAAAATGCCACTACTATTTACTTGTATGCATAATAATGATTGTGTGCAGCTTGTTGTTCATGCCACAATCCATGGTAATCAAACTGTTTAATCTTGATTATATTATGCTTTGAAATTTATGTTTATAGTTAGAGAATAAAATCTGACCAAACAGTGTAAGCTTGGCAGATCATTAGATAGGTAGAGAAAATAAAGGGAGCTCATCAGTTTAATTTGAGCCCTTGGATGATATAAGGTTAGAATTAGGTAGTTGACTTTGTAAAAGAAAAGGATTGATAAGGGTTTGCTAGCCTAAATGCACCCAAATAAAATGAAGAAAAAATGGTAGGGTAAGTAAATGGGTAAGTAGAAGAAAGGTTGCAGAAATATCAAGTGATTACACAAAAGCACTTAGGTCATGTTTAAATGCATCTTTCAAATGTGCATAAGCAGTAAACAAAGCAAGGACAATGGTTTACAACTTAGTTTATTTAACATCCCCTTAGTCTCTTCACCCCTCTATTTACTAATTTCCCATAAATAAGTTCCAAGTACTTAAATCCTTTAAGTCAAAGAGGCTCAGAGCATTTCTCTGACTTTTGGAGGGACCGGACCCTCGGCTTAATGACTTATGGACACAAGTGCTAGAATCCCCTTCATGAAAATTCATCTTCATTCATTTCCCCTCATTTTCCTAATAAAACCCCATTTTCCTAAGGTTAAACACCATTTGCCTATGAAAAGTAAAAATCTTATGATTAAATCCCTTCTCACTCAAAAACCCGCAAAAAACACTTTATCCTAAGTATAAAGCGAAGTGCGCAGAAATGTTATGTTTTACCTTTTTACTTAGGAAAAAACCCATACCGCCCATTAGATTTCATACTAATTTTATTATATAATTCCCCCATATCCCTTTTCCTGTATATTAACTAAATCCCTATGTAAATACCCCCAACCCTTATTTTTACTAAAAACTATATGTTTACCCCTTATCTCCGCAAAATCACTTGTGATTAAAGCATAGGGCCCCCCCCTAAAGCCTTTGTACATTTCATCCGTGCTATTCCCTCACCTGACCACCGTGCTATCATTTGCGCCCAAATCCTACAATACGCAACTATATCGAGCTCACCCAACACCTGACCTTTACCCAAAGAGTTAAACCCCACTATTAAGATCTGCCTGATCATTTTCAAACCTATGATTAAACCTCAAATAAACCCATACCATCAAGGTTTAAAGTGTTGGGCCCCTCCTTAAACCCAAGCTTTATAACCCGCGCGTTTCCCTTGCCCGATTGTCGTCCGATCAACATCCGCTTCATCCAATGCTCCATAGCCATATCAGCCGGGCCCGATCACTGATCTTTACCCACCTGATAAAGCGGTTTTCCCCGGCCCCCCTACTGCTACGTGTCAAACGCTGCAGCGCATCGAGTGACCCCTCCCGAATATCGCCCACGCCACAAAAGCGATGCGATGGCCCTCCAATACCGCTTCCACGCTTAGCCGAAAAAACCGCCAACTATTCACTTGTAAACGAACCTGCCAAAAGCAATTGCTTTTCTATAAAAGGCCGAAAAAAACCCTCTTTTCGCCCTTTTCACACATTTTCTCTGTAAAACTATGAAAACCTTTGCGACTCCTGCAAACGCTGAATTGACCAACAGACCTCCACATTCACTCCAGAAGACGCTGCAGACAACCCAACTAACCTCCTAGTCTGTACCAGAACCATACAAACCTTTGCAGTTTCCGTGAACCATCAATTTGAAGCCAGTTCACCCAATTCCAGGTATTTCACCATAGAATACCACTCCCTGTTCAAAATTGGAAAAGTTCAGCCTATCAAGTATTTTCATTAAGTAAAATTAATTGAAAAGGACTTTAAATTTAAGAAACTTGTAGCCAAACCCTCTAATAAGCTTCCAATTTCAATCTAAAAACCTTTGAATAAACCTCTAGCACCTAATTCAAATCCACAAGAACTGAATAATGGCTACCCCTGTTGACCTGAACATTAGACCTATCACAACTCCCCATTTGGACCTCGACCACCTTCCCTTGGCTGACAGGGACTTCCAAATCAAAGACACGTCTACCTAGGGCCACTTGCTTAAAATACATTGTCAAATTAGGGATAGATACCTCAACCATGCAGATGACATTTGCCTTTGGGAGTCAAATTTGTCAAAATATCAGTTCCCCCAAGTTCATATCTTCCTAGAAATTGTCCATATGTGCCATGCATGCTACATCCCTAGTCATAGAACCATAATGTCTCATGACCAAAAGGTGTTGTCTACTATCATAGTTGAATCCATTAATCAAATGTTACAACTCCAACTAGGAACAAACCCGACTCCACTCTCAATTGGAGATTTGTTAGACCGATATTCCAAACTAAGTCCCTCCAGACTCGCCAAATTGTTCCAAGATTTCATTGTTGAGGAGCAGTACATTCCTAAAAATCCCTCCCCCCCCATATCTTTATATTGTGTTCTCTAAAAGGGGCAAACAAATCATCACCATGATATCATGTGTCCTAGGTTGTTCTACTGATGAATTTGTTGATGAACTTGTCCTAGCTGTCATGTCAATCTATACCCCAGGACAGCCTCCTGCTATTGTATACAATTATGTTGAGTTCATAGCTGAGAGAATGCATGAACAGTTCACCAGGATGAACAATGAAAGAGTATTCAAATACTCATATGTCCTCTACCATATGTTCTTATATTATCAGCCAGACAGATTTCCTTTTCCCCTTCAGAAGCTAGATACCAAAGGCCAACCTAGGTCTGTTATTTTTTGGACCCCACTGTTCCATAAGTATGACTCATCATATACCTTTTTAGATTTCATAGATTCTTTTGTTCATCCAGTCATGACTATGCTGAAAGGAATCCCTCCTCCCAGGATAAGTCCAAAGATCAAAAGGGTCCTTCATTTGTCCAAGCAAAACAAAGTGGGAGATTGGTACCCTTACCAAAACCACACAGATATAAGGATTTATGGTTGCCAGCTTGCACCATATAAACTACCCAAATATCTCCCCATGAGGTTATTTCCTCTAGAGTACTATAGGCAAATAATGTACTATGTTGAAATAAATTTTGTCTTGGCCAAGAAAAGATCACAATTCAAAGTAAAAAACTAGTTGGGCCCCTTCATCTGCAATTCTAGAGAGGCAGGGAAGGAAGCAGACCAAATTTTGCAGCAAATGAAGTTCTAATAGAGCTTCATGTAGAGGTACCATCCTCAATAATTCATTACCAGATCGAGAAAAAACACCAAGTTGGGACCTTATATCCACCACCCCATACCAGAGATAGAAAGATATGCAAATCAATCTGAATGGGTGGAAAACACTCTGGTAGACAGAGACAGTACAAAGGTAGATGTAGAAAATGCCTTTTGTGACTTGGAAAGGAAATTTGATGAAAGCTCGTTTCTACGGGTACCTGAAGAGTAAGAGCCAGCCATGAGCACTCCTCCTATCATGCAGAGTCCTCAAAATGAAGAAAGAAATCCTAAGAGAAATAGAGAGGGAGCTTCTACTTCATGCATTGAAACATCTAATGTACAGTGTGAAACCAGTCACAGAAAAAGGCAAAGGCTCAATCATGTTGATTGTTTATGTGATTTCGCCGAAAACTCTCTAAAAAATGTTATGGATCACAGAAGTCTAAATTCCTTAAGGATACAGAAGGATCAACACAAGTGACCAACATTGATTTGGACATAAGCAAGGGCACAACCCCATCTGAGGAGACATAGGAACCATCCACATCACAAACTCAGATGTTGGAAAGGCAGCTAAGTGTGGAAGTGTCTTCATTCAGTAGACCTGTTGAAAAAGACCAACATATAAAGGACAGATATAAAGAAATCAAAATGACGAATGAGAAGCTCAAAGCTCAAACATATGCTCAATATCTAAAAATCACTCTCACAAATCAAACAAGGTTGATGTCATATTTTGACATCAAGGAGGGAAAGCTTCAAATGTCCTTTATCAAACCTACAGCGCAGCAGCCCAAGACATCTTCAAACTTCAAGAAGGTTGAATTTGAACTATTGGCAAGGGGTATTCATCCCATAGACCAGATAGAATTGCATAAACAAGATGGAGAGATAATATACTCCACCCTTACAGGTAAAGCCATAGCTGCCCATCAGCTACAAAACTCATTGAACAACATCTCGGCACAGTTTCAGTTGGAGAAGGCCTCCTCATAGGTTAAGGATACAAGGATTAAGTCTTTGGAATACTTATTTATTGAGTTGGGACATGATCCCAAAGATATTAAATCCATAGAGCAGCTCATCAAGAAGAAAAACAATGATATTTTTGCACTTAAAAATCAATTAAAAATACCCTAGCTACAACATCCTCAAACACTTGAAGTTTTGGAAAGCCAAACCAGACATGAAGAGTTGATGGACTTGGTCCTAAAACTCAATGATCAACTAAGGAAGATAGAGAAAGAATTGGATAGCTTGATCCAATTAAAACAAACTAACATTGCCACAACTTCTACAAATCACATCCCTACAGTATCTACTGCAGTCCCTTCCACACTGACAGCTTCACTAGCACCTACAGCTCCACCTGCCACATCATTGCCAGTTACAGCAAAGTCTACAACAGCAGGTGCATCAGGAGAAAAAAGCAGCAAAGTTAGTTAGAGCCATGGAGGAAATGTCTATTCAGGCTACAGAAATGAACAAATTGAAGGAAAAGGTGGAAAGTTTAGAAACTGACTACAAACTTGCCCAAATTATGCAAAAGGAAGAGGCACAAAATGCCAGTAGAATGAGTGAAAGAGTCAAAGCTATGGAGAAAGACCTAACATTGGAGAAAACCCTTGGACAAGCCAAGGAACTGTTATGGGCCAATATCATTGACTCTGTCAAGGATATTTGGCCATCTATTCAAGTTATTTTTGAGCAGACAAAATTGATAAAGATAGCTACAGGATCTATCCAAAAGGTCAAGGAGGAATTGGGAGACATGCCTGAGGATGCCAATAGACTCGTCCACTTACTTAGCAGCAAAAATAGGTATGAGCTTCATGAGCTGGATATAGAAGATAGAGCTGAAACCATTTTGGAAATAAGGAAGGTCCTTTCCAAGAGAAAAGTGCCAAAACATGCAGGTAGCCATTGATAGATTCATGGCTAAATTCCAAATTTTGAGGGAGAAATGATTGCCCAGTCCATTGGTCATTAATGACAAACTTATGACACAACAAGACTATGATAATAGACTCAGGCAGTTGGCTAAAGAACAAGATAGTACTTAAGAAATAAAAGCACTTCCAATAGGCAAAGTTTTGTATAATACATTTGAGAACTTGTTTTTCCTCCAGCATGAGGTAAAACACTTGTTCATTACCAAGCCCAATTTTTCCAAGTATATTGAGGCTGATGAGATATATAAGTAGATGATGAATGTCAAATTACCTAATGCAGAATGGTGGGAAAAGATCATTGATTTACTTTGAGAAACTTACAGTAAAAAAGTTACTACATAGTAAAAATAGAACAGCGAGGTAAACAGATGAAAACAGGTCAGCATGGTTAAAGAGTATCAGTGCAAAAGAGTATCAGGTGAAAGGTAAAAGTTAAAGAAGATTCCAATGTAAAAGACCACAACAAAAAGCCAGCATAAAGGGCTTAAATCCAACCATAAAAGGCAACAATACCACAATAAAAGGGACAGCATGAAACAGTTCAATAGTTCTCTCTATCTTCCTGCAAGAAGATATTTTGTATTTCCTAGATTAAATCTCAAGTTTTTTTTGAGATATTTTGTAATAATTTATGTATAAACACTTCATAATTCGAAGTATGTAGTGTGGATTCTTAGACATTTCTATAGAAATTTTTTATCAAAAGACTGTAAAGCTATTGTATCACTTACTACACCAACAAGCTGGATTAATGAATAAAGACAAGATACTTCACAGGATTCATGTGTAGAGTGAAGTGCAGACAAGTATTTTCTCTTATGTTGTTATCTTTCTTAAAGTTTTTCCACATTCTTTAATGTATTTCTGTATCTAAATGCTATAATATGGAATGATATCTCAGAATTTGCTTCATTGCAATTTGTTTTAACTATTATGCATTTAAATGTTTTCTACTGATTATCTAAGTTAAGGAATTCTTAGTTGCTCCTTAGTTTAGGTTGTCTCCCTATAATCTATAGCAAAGGATTCTTAATTTCCCTTTGTTTATGATTCTCCTATGTTCCTCATTTTGATCCCAGTCTGAGAATTCTTAATTTCTCTCTCACCCTGGTTAAGACCATTTCACCTATCTAGCCCAAAGACTTGCGCTTTACTCTGCTAGCTTGCCCTTTGAACACTCCCTTTAGTGAGTTAATTCCAGTTCTGCTTCCCTTCTTATTGACTCCATAGCCCAATGGTCCAAAGACATCATTCTATCCATCTGTTTTAAGGATTCCACAAATCTTCAATACAAATCAAAAACCCCCAGAACCTTCAGAACTAGCCTGAAATCCCAGCTAATAAAGATAAATCAGGTAGAGATAGCCCTCTCTGAGCCATAAGTTGGCTAGAGCCTATGCTTAAAAGTTGGTTTGTGGTTACCTCGGTCCTTTCCTTCTTTTGAAAACTTCTAGGGAAAAGTTCAAAGTGATAACAGAGTGGGTAGCTCCTAGGAATGTAGATGAGGTGAGGTCCTTCATGGGATTGGCAAGTTATTACAGGAGATTCATCAGGAACTTCTCACAGATTGCTTATCCTATTACATCATTGGAGAGGAAAAGTAGGAAGTTTGACTAGACAAAGGAGTGTGAGGCCAGTTTTGAGCAACTTAAGCAGCTATTGACACATGCACCAATGTTAAATATTACAAATCCAGACAAAGAGTTTGTAGTATGTACATATGCTTGCAAGAGAGGACTTACTGGAGTACTTATGCAAGATGGATAAGTGGTATGATATGAGTCACGAAAACTAAACGAGCATGAGTAGAACTACCCGACACATAATCTTGAGTAAGCAGTGACAATACATGCATTGAAGATGTGGAGGCACTATCTTCTTGGTAGGAGGTTTGTGTTGATGAGTGATCACATTGGATTGAGGTATTTGTTTGACCAACCAAATCTTAACGTCGAGCAAGCTAGATGGTTTTCCATGATCAGTGACTTTGACTTCGATATCAAGTACATCAAAGGAAAGGAGAACATGCTGGCAGATGCTCTTAGTAGGCAGATATAGGTAAATCACTTAGCAGCTATGATCTCCTATGGGATAGACTTACATGATAGGATCTTGCAGGCAAGTCAACAGGATGTCAGGTATATGGAGATTGTGCACAGATTACAGTGGAGCACGGGTATAGGTACATGTATAAGTAGTGGTATAGGTGCAAGTGCACAGGATATGGACTATTGTCTTACAGTGGACGGATTGGTCAAATTTAGAGATAGGATATATGTTCCGGACAATATTGAGCTCAAGAAGGTGATCTTGAGGGATTTTCATGTGAAACCATATTCAGGTCACCAAGGATACCAGAAGACATTGACGGTAATAAAGAAGTTTTATTATTGGCCGAATCTAAAGAAGGATGTAGCAGAGTTTGTGGCTAGGTGTTTTGATTGTTACCATGTGAAGGTAGAGTGTAAGCATCCAGGTGGACGGCTAAAGCCGATTGTGATTCTAGAGTGGAAATGGGAGGTAATTTCCATGGAATTTATCACAAGGTTTCTGAGGATAATGAGATAGCATGATTCCATCATGGTTATTATGGACATGTTGACAAAGGTTGTGCACTTCATTTTAGTGAAGTCTACATTCTCAGCTAGCGATGTAGCACATGTATTCATTCGAGATGTGATCATATTTTACAGAGTTCCAAAGAAGATTGTGTTATAAAGGGATGCAAAGTTCACTTCCAAGTTTTGGAAGGAGTTGTTTGCAAGTTTGGGCACAGATTTGGCCTTCATCACAACTTATCATTTGCAGTCAAATGGACAAACAGAGAGGGTCAACAGGATATTGGAGGACATGTTGAGGATGTACGTGATGAATCAACAGCGAAAGTGGGAAGAGTATATTCCACTAGTAGAGTTTGCTTACAACAATGGGTGTCAGGAATATTTGAGGATGAGTTTGTTTGAGGCATTGTATGGGCGGAGATGCAATACTCCCATCAGTTGGAGTGATCCAGTTAACAAGGTGTTGATTGGATTGAACATGTTGGCAGACATGGAATAGGAGATGCAGGTTATAGAGAAGAATCTAAAGGCAGCACAGGATAGGCATAAGAGTTATGCAGATCGGAATAGGTTGTTCAAGGAGTTCTAGGTTGGGGAACATGTGTACTTTCACATAAAGCCGAAGAAGAGTTCCATACGGATTGGATCATGTGCCAAGCTGGCACCACGGTTTTGTGGACCCTTTAGTATTGTTGAGAGGATTGGACCAGTAGCCTATCGACTTGCACTGCCTCCAACAGTGAAATTCCATGATTTTTTCCATGTGTCATTGCTTAAGAAGTATGTTAAATATGTTGATCATGTGATTAATTGGTCTGTATTGCAAGTGCAACCAGATGGAGAATTCCAGTCAAAGCCTCAGTATGTATTGCAAAAAAAGTTGCTCATGCTCTGGAACTGAGAAATAGAGTAGGTTAAAGTGCAGTGGAAGCACTCTAGGCCTGATGAAGCTACATGGGAGATGGTGGATTAGATGCAGGCTATCTATCTTTCATTGTTTGCTGGTTGAGGCAAAGCAGTTTTGGTATGGCGTTTTGTTATATGTATTTTGTATATGTTTTGGTATGTGTACATATGTATATGGATGTAAATACTACCATGAGATATGTTATAAGGCTCCAATAAGTGGTATGGGTGTCATGTAATTATGATGTTATGCTTGTTATGTTGTCATGTCGGTTTGATTTTCAGCAGGGTGATCATTGTAAATACAACATCGAGATATGTTATAAAGCTCCATGGGTAGTATGTTTTCTTTTCAATGGTTTTGTTGAGGTATGGGTGTGGTTGAACACCGAGGACAGTGTCCCCCAAGGGGGAGGGTTCTGTAACAACCCTGGTGAAAATTATATGTAATAAAAAGTTAATAAAGGCAAAAATAATAACCACGGTCGATGGGACACTTATTCCAAGTTGAATGTTGGGAAAAACATCCTAGTGTGGGTTTTCATCGGTTTATTATGGCTAAGGAATTTGGCAAAGGAAATGGCTAAGGCTTTGGAAAGGAAAAATGGAATTTTGGCACATTTATTTATGAAAATAATAGAAATTAGTAGAAAAGGAAGGTCACAGATTGCATGTGACAAGGAAATTGAAGGAAAATAATGGAAAATGAAGAAAATAGAGGCCTAATTTATAAAAAGGCTTTTGAGGATCAATTTGTAACATTTTTTCAGTTCAGTTTTGGACCTCTCCCATTATTATCTATCTCTCTCTCACTCTTGGACACTTAGATTTTCTTGGAGCATTTTGGCATTGGATCGAGAAAGGAAAAGAAGGTAAGAGGAAGTAAAGATCAAGCAAGGAAGAGTAGGATCAAGCAGCTACAACAACATTCTTTGCAGGTATCGATTTGCATCTGAGTTTTCCTTGCTAGCTTTGGCATGCATGGTATTGCATGTGGTTCTTTGATGTTATGGCATGGGTTTTTCCAGGTGTGACAATGTTTTCAGCCTAGCCTTGCCATTTCCGAATAGCCATGGTGAGATGGGGTTCTCATGTTTTGGTTGAGCTGGATTACCGGATGGATTTGAACCTGAGTGAGGTGGATCTCCAAATGGTAGTACACATGGCCTAGTAACCCCTGAAACAGACTGTGGGTTCCGGTAAAGCTGGATTTTATTTTGCCTCGATGGGCCTAGGAATCCTTGTCAGTGAATGGCAGGATATACGGTAAAGCCAAGAGGTGGTTTTCTCTTTGTTGGGCCTAGTAATATCGGGTTTGGATATGCAATAAAGCCTAGAGAGTCAGACTCGGTTTAGGGCCTAGTGATCCAGTGTGGATAGTGGTAAAGTCTGAGAGACTAAGAGACAGGAAAATTCCTCATCATGCAGGTGGAGAAATCTGGTGGCATCCATGCTTGTTTGGCCTAATGATTAGGTGGAGATCATGGTAAAGACTGTTATGACATATTTATTGTGTTGGCCTAGTGATTCGGGATGGATTACGGTAAATCTTGGTTTATATTGATGAGGGTGAGGTGGTTTAGCCTCCTGATGCCCCAGTTGGTTCTTTTGGTTTGAGTCCCACATTCGTGCTTGAAATATGGCATTGGAGTGAATGGTTGAAGAGAGATTTGGCTCAGCCATTATATGGTCGGGAGGGACGAGTTAGTCCCATCCCGGGTTTGGATTTTTCATCATCAATATGAGGTTATTTCTCCTTGTATTTCTATGAGTATTATATTGGTTTATATGTGGATCATATGGCTATGATTTCATTGGTATTTTTGTTGCTATTATGTTGGTTATGTATGTGTTTTATGTTAGTGGTTATGTATGGCTTTCATCATGTTTTTACTTGTAAATTAATGGACAATGTATCTATGACCTAATAGATGATAATGCAGCAAATGATATGAGGGAAAAATGGTTCTTAGTGATTCTCAAATAAGTATGAGATCCTTATGCTTAAATATGTTGTTTACACCTATAGATTACATATTTGTGATATATTTGACGAAATTCTTGTCATGGCTAGTGGGGGTTTGGTTAAGGGTTTGTTCAAGTAGTTACATTTGCATCATTGCTTCCATGTTCTCTTTCTGGCCTGAAGGTGTCATTCAATTCTGGGCAGCGACTTAGGCTCTAGGCCTGAAAAAGTGGCTCAAATCCTGGGGATGCTAGCATAGCACTGAGAAAAATAGTCCCTGGAAATTGGCATGCCTTATCATGAGAGCGTCCAGAGCCTCCTGGACATTATCAAGCCTATAACATGAGAGCATCCAGAGGTCAAGTGGTAAAACACTTCAGTGGGACCCAGGCGCTAGCTACCTGAGTGGTTGGAATGGTTCCTAAGAATCCTATAGCTGATGTGGAAGGTCTATATGTTTTGTTTCCATAGATTCCACTTCCGTAAGGTCACATAGGAGGTTGAATCCAATCATAGTAGCCTCTCGTCACATGTTTACACTGGTTGGATGGTTACTTGGGTAGCTGTGGGAGGAGGGTGTTACATACGTGATCTACTCATTTCTTGGAAAACATGATAACATCATCTAAATAAACAACAATGCTTTGACCTATATGGCCATGAAAAGTGATGCCCTTCGCTCTTTGGAAAGTTGAAATGGCATCTACTTGTCCAAATGGAATTCTCTTGAAAGTGAATGTTCCCCATTTAGTCCAAAAGGTAGTCTTCAATTGGTTTAGTTCTGCTACTAGTACTTGATTATAACCTGAAAATCTGTCTAGTAGCAAAAAAAATTCAGACCTAGATATTGTCTGGAGAATATACGCCATGGATGGAACTGGATAGTTATCTTTATCAGAAACTTGGTTGAAATTCTTAAAATTAACACATAGACGTATTTCACTAGACTTATTTCTAATTGGGACCAAGTTGGAAACCCGTCTTGAATGCCCAACTTTGAATATGATCCAGGCATCCAACAACTTTCTCAATTCCTTATGAATAATGGGTTCCAGTATTGAGTGAACTTTATGTAGTTTCTGTTGGAACAGTTTCACCCCTTATTTTATAGGAATTACATGTTGGATGATGTGAGTGTCTTAAGTCTTTAAATCATCGTATTTCCATGCGAACATGTCCCAATATTGCTTGAATAGGAAGATAAATGCTTGTCGTTCCTATGGAGAAAAACGGGTACCAAGTTTCAAATGCTTTAGATTTTGTGGGGTTCCCAGGTTAACTTGTTCAAATGCTAGCTTTGAACTCTAGGTCTTGTGTTGGTTGGTCTTCTAAACCAATTCTACAGATCATATAATCTCTCCAAAGACACCACACCTTTTGGCATAATGTTTCTTTTTGTTGCATTGGATGCTTCCTGCAAAGCTCAAGCATGCTCATCCTCCTTTATGGCAACATCTTTGAATATATCGACATTAGCCATAAAGTGTAGTATATGTTAGCCATCATTGAAAATGCGTAAATTAATGATACAAATGGAAAATCAAATCCACCCATGGTATTTATCCACCCATGAAATTTATCCATGGTATTGTAAGTGCCATCCACCCATGGTATTCATTCACTCATGGTATTTATCCATGGTATTATAAGTGGCATCCACCCTTAGTATTCATCCTCCCATGGTATTTATCCACCCATGGTATTGTAAGTGACATCGACCCATGGTATCCATTCATGTTAATTTTAGATAGAAATGGTATGTTCTATGCTTAAGAGCAATTTACTTCATTTTTTCTTATTAGCCTAATATCAATTTCCAGATTAGCAATCACATTAACATGATAGTAAATGCAGATAGAACATAAATAAAAAGTAGAAGACAAGCTAAGATAAGAGGACACAACATTTGGCAGATGTCAGGGAAAAACCCCAATGTGGGGAACCCTTTGATCAAGTCTTCTTATTATTCTTCAAAAGTTCAGCACAGAGAGAGTACAATATACAAAATTCACTTTCCCAAATACAGTCAAACCGCGATCAACAAGATGCCTTAACCAAAAATTCAAAGTTGGTCAAATCAGTAGAATTACTCCTCCAAATCAGCTTGTTCAAACCTATTCAACTCGACCTCCAAAAAGATTCCAAATCATCCCAAAACAGTCTTGAAGAAATTGGTCAAACTTGATCAACGCATAGTCAAACTTGTTGCAATCAACACTAGTCAAACAACATAGAAAATCTCAGTTTTTGTGCCTAAATATGCGGCCTGCCCAAACAGAGATATTCCCACAAAATAGCAGTCAAACACTGCTTAGTCAATGTTGTTCAAAGCTTACTGCAACTTGGTCGACACAAAAATCAGAAAACCCTAGTCAAACTTTCGCACATGTGGAGGAGAAGAAGGTTGCCTGAAATTCGTACAACCCAATTAGATGAGGAGAGAGAAAGATATGTGTGAGATGATGAATGTCAAAATGAGGTACATGCTCCTTCTATTTATATGAAATGTTGAGGGTGAAGAGACGTGACTTTTGGGCTTTTGAGACTACATTATATTGATGGCCAACCTTGACAATTTGTCCATAGTAGAAATAAACTCATAATTCCATTTATACATGTTAGAATGAGATGATCTTTAGATCAATCCTACACGTCTCGAAAAGAGGAATCCAACAAAATATCATCTCCATCATATGAGTTGTCCAAGGTGGATTTTGGCCCTATTTGCCAAATATAACACTCCCTCTCAACTAGGGAGAACTCCACCTGCCAAACCATATGACAATTTGCACCATCCCTGTCATCCCTACTCTGCTCTGCTCTGCTGAACTATGAAGAAATAATGAAGAAGAAATAATCGAGAGTGTATCATACCACTCTCCAATGACCTGAAGTCAGTCTCCATTGATCCCATATTGCAACAACCTCCAGGGTAAATGTGCATATAAACAACATAATAGGAACGGAAATACAATAAACATATCAGCCATCAAAATCCATATACACATTAGTACATTTGCATGTGAAAATCAAGGGAATGAATTTTTTCATTAACAAATGCAATGAACCAAACAAAGATGGGACTACCATGTTCCACCCGACCATAGATTGGTTGAGTGAAGTCTCTCTTCAACCAATGACCCCCATGCCATATTCCAAGCATGAATGTGGGATCTCATAGAACACATCAATCAAAACTCATCCAGGGCTTCCAGAGGCCACCCACCTCAACCCATCAAACTATGATTCCACCTCATGGTCGGAAATCACCAAAAACCATCATTAGATTGGTCTCCATCCAAGCCTTCCAGGGCTTCCAGAGTGTTTTTCCAACCAAGGCTTCGAGAACTAGTAACTCAACCCACAGCTTACACAGGGCTTCCAGAGCATTTGTCCAACCAAGGCTTCCAGAACTAGTAACTCAACCCACAACTTATACAGGGCTTCCAGAGTGTTTGTCCAACCAAGGCTTCCAGGACTAATAACTCAACCCACCAAGGGCTTCCAGAGCATTTGTCCAACCAGGGCTAGTAACTCAACCCAAGCTATTACAGGTCTTCAAGAGCATTTGTTCAATCAGGGCTTCTAGGACTAGTAACTCAACCCAAGTTTTTATAGGGCTTCTAGAGCGTTTGTTCAACCAGGGCTTCCAGGACTAATAACTCAACCCAAGCTAAGGAAACATGAGAACCAACAAAAACAAAGCAATGAAAGTAAACCCACAATCACCATGGCTATCCAAGAAATGGAAAGGCTAGGCAATCCACTATCGATCTAGGCAATTCTCCATGCCAATGATAGATCACAACCAAGAAACCACATGCATGTGCCATGCATGCCAAAACTAGTGAATAAATCATACATGTAACTCGATACCTGCAAGAAAATCTGATGTTGTTGTTGATGTCAATGCCTTCTTGCACTTTCCTACTCTTCCTTTGCCTTCTTGCTCCAAGAATCCAAGCATACCACACCCTCCAAGAGTGCTCCAAGAAAACTCAAGTAACCAAGAGTATGAGAGAGAGAGAATAATGAGAGAGCTCCAAAACTGAACTGACATAGTCTTTCCCACTAATCCTCATAAGCCTTTTTATTAATGAGGCCTCTATTTTCTTCATTTTCCATTATTTTCCTTCAATTTCCTCCTCACATGCAAAATGTGACCTTTCACCTTCATTTTCTCCTAATTTCCATTATTTTCATAAATAAATGTGCCAAAATACCTTTTTGCCTCTTTAATGCCTTAGCTATTGCCTTTGCCAATTTCCTTAGCCATAAACAACCAAATGAACACCCCCTAGGATGTCTTGCCCAACATTCAGCTTGGAATACGTGTCTCATCATCTGTGGTATTTATATATTTTCACATGGAATTTTCATCAGGGTTTTTACAGAACCCTCCCCCTTGGGGGAACACCATCCTCAGTTTTCAATGACACCTATAACCAACAAGACTTCTGAAAACAAAACATACTGCCCATGGAGCTTTATAACATATCTCGTTGCAGTATTTACAATGAAAAATCTACTCAAAATCAAAACATCATGGAAACATGACAACATACAGCATAGTGGAGCTTTATAAAACAGCTCATTACGGTATTTACAATGATCATCCTTCTCAATAAAACTCATATGACATCATATCATCATGATAATATAACCACATGATAGCATAATAACATAACACCCATACCGCATAGTGGAGCTTCATAACACAACTCGTTACGGTATTTACATCCATATAAAGGGTGTACACATAAAAACATCATCAAAATATATATGCCAAAACATATGCCAAATCATATACCAAACATATATCAAACATATACTAACATCATATAGCATGTATGAACCAACATAAATCATATATCAACCATCATAAAGCATATATCAATCACCATAAAGCATATACTAAACCAACATAAAGAAAATACTAAACCACCATAAGAAACCACCAAACCACCATATCAAGCTGTTAATTCTTGTAGTTGATTTCAGCTACCCAACTGGGAATGTTTATGATTCCTATACCACGCACATAGCTTCCATCAGTTTTAAAATAAATTAAAATAAATTCACATCATACCTCATTGGTAGCTCGTCAATACGGTACATTTGCAATCATGTTCGCAAACTGTCACAATAAGTCAAACTGACATATTTGACCAAGTCAACATGTATAAAAATATCACATCAGGTTAGCTCAAACATAACCATCAAAATCATAAATGACATGTAACCATCATAAATCAAAATCATAGATCATGTGTAATCATCATGGACCAGAATCATAAATCACATGCATACTAATACCGAAATACAATGTCGATACTTATCCTTCATCGATCCTTACTTCTACCTTGGTTCTTTCTGTAACACATTGGATTGGTTGCCACACCCAAAAAACATCCAATGCCTTCTCCTCAACCATGTGCACATACGCATAGTGTGCATCACACACATACGACCACATATGACATGAAACTCCATGCAACACATACATCTACACCTGACGTACAACACATACACCTACACCCAGTGTACAACACAGTGCATCATCTATACCCAATGTGCAATACCACCTAATACATGTAACTACACAGAGCACAAGACAACGAGTACGCACACCATAATACCATGACTACATGATGCATATACATAATATCGTATGCCCATAACACAACATCGATGACATGCACACAATACCACATGTACACCAGTACCATACGTACAACATGTACATAGTACCACCAGTACACCACATCACCTGAACAACGTGTGCACAACATCACATGTACATGGCACCACCTTCTCAATGTGTACACAACGCCACATGTACACTACACCACTATACAACGTGTACACAATACCACATGTACAGAGTACCACACGCACAACATGTATGTGACACAACATGTACACAGCACCACCTGCACATAGCGCCACTTGTACAACATGTACATAGCACCACTGGTATAATCATGCACACCACACAATATGTACATAGCACCACATGTACAACATGCCCGCAACACCACTTGTACATAGAATTATCTGTATATAGCATTTCATATCCAACATGTGCATAGCAACATATGCACACAACACCGCATATCCATCATGAAGACAACACAATATGTATACAATGCCCCATATGCAATATTCACACAACCTTATTTGTACCATCTTGTATATAACATTGCATAAATAACATGTACACATGCTATGTATACAGAACACCACAAGTGCACACATCATAGATGCAACATGTACAACATATACAACATATGCATAACAATAGTACCACACATCCAAAACCACATTGTCCTTACCAAGAAACCTTGCTTCTTGTGTCTTATCCATGCTTGTCTTAGCATGCCGCGAACCACATTGATTTCATTATGTTGGTGTATCTTTTAGCATTACCTGTCATAACATAAACATAGGCATAATACAAGCATATAAATTCATATTCACATGACAATGACCTCATATATTTGTCATGAATACTCTTCCACTTGATTCCTCGCGAGACCATGAACCTCTTCATGCCATTCTCCTGCATAAGCAATCATTCATCCACAAGAATGGTTCCTGATGACCCTTTCAGATAGTGACATAGATACATGTACACATACATACACCCTAAAATAATAATGATCTCGTAGGTCAACATCATACATAGATACATATGTACATATGAACATTAACATAAAATAATCATGATTCATGGTCACCCTGTCAAATATGACATACATACATACATGTATACATATATAAACAACAACATAATCATGATCATAACATAATTACCAGATGACATAAGGTCTAGGTTAAGATAAATTCCTTTATTCATGCAACACATGCGCAACATTGACAACAACAGTTCCCAACATAGCCAAGGCATATGATGCCTCAAATCCATTTACTTTACCTTTTCTTGTTAGCTTTCTTGTGTCTGCATTGCTACTGTCCATTTACCATAATGGACCCAACCAGTCCAACCAACTGTCATAGTCTTACCTTCCGCTACGCTTACTCATGCACAAAGCTTCATCTGGGTCATATATCATCGGTTGAGTACCACACATCTCTCTTGATTTCCATCAACTTTCCTCTCTCCCAACCATTCCCAAGACTCAAAACATAAAAGGCAAGACAAGAAACGAACAAGAAGAAGACCATAAAAACTAATAACAACATGACTCCGCAAACAAAGTGGTGTGGCCATACACTAGACATAAACAAAGCCGCAAATCAAGCTCAACAATTCATAAAAGACCAAAAGCACAAGACCAACAACAAAGACCATGACTCAATCCCCATGGTTCCCAAGGAAAGCTCAACCCGAGCCTTCTTCAAGATTTCATGGCAACCTCTCGTGCCATGCAACTCCATGCATCATGCTCACACATGTTAACCACATGTTCCAAATACCAATACACATATTTATTAATTTGAAATTAACCATTACCAATATTAACAATCATGTCATAATCCATAATTAACTCATAGTCATTAGACATAATGCTACAACTATCACCTACTAAAATCAAGGACATATCAACTGTCTCAACACATAAGTGTTAGCATATTTATCTTAATACAATATCAATCCTTCATGCTACTATATAGACTCATACTCATATCATGCAATAAATAAATCATTAAACAAACTATAAATATACCATGTCATATATTTCAACTAGGCGACATAATAGGCACCAAACACTCAAACACCAAATAGATGCCACAATCAATCTAGCTAGCGAGATATAACTTTACAACATGTCAACATAAATCATGATATCCATAACAATAGCTAACTAACATGTTCACATCGTAAACTCATACACAATTATCATTCACACATATGCAAAGTCAATCTAGATTAGTATGACACCATCTCACAAATATGTCAGTTCATACCTGAATATCGCAACCATAACCATTTGCATAGGTCAAACTAGGTTAACACAATACATATAACATCAGTATCTTTAAGGCAACGAACATAACCATCACTTATATGACCAATCCAAATTATAACATCAATATCTCAATGAAATAACCCTAATCATCAAGTTAATAGCATATAACAACAATAAGCTATATATCATGCTCATCAACAATATAAAACTGAATCATCAAGCTAACTATCATATAACAATCAACAAGTTAACCTATAACATACTCATCAGAAACATATAGCATAATCATCACGTTATCTAATATAAAACAACAATAGCAATGCATACAACTACAAGTTACTATCATTCTTGACTATCCAACACATGTGCATATAACTACACTAATCAACCAACATCTATCATGAGTGTCACCATAACATCAAAAGATATGTACATAAACCTAATGCATATAAAATCCTTAACTTGCATACATGCATGTCGAACATACAATACATGTATGACGATCTACTCTTACCCCAAAGTCCAATGTTTCAACTTCATTATAATGATCTACATCTCCTGCTCTATCTCATCCAACACATTAGCATCATAACATCCAATAGCACCATGATGACCTAAATTGCATACAATGACTTCACAAGGCATGTTTTACCTACTATACATGCATAATCATAACCAAGACCATACATGCATAACAACAACCATTACCCGATTGTGCACATTGCCAAATGCAACCAACAATATGCATAAGCAATGCCAAATCAACTACACGTATGCATAAACACATGTAGTCAAACATAAGCAATCAATTCTTGTAATCAACCTACAAGATTGATACATGTAATCAAAATATTCAAAAATGTAACCTAACATACAAGGATGTATGTAGGTATCATGAAATCCACATGTAAACGACATATAATTCATACACAGTCAGTTGCATGTTCCAAAAATAAAGACATCGTGTCTGTTAATTTGAAATCGATATTCACCAATACTAATAACCTATAAGCATACCCCCTTACTATCCATGGTCCACACTAAGGTAGAAGGAGGAAGCTACTATAATGGTCTCATCTCCAATGTCCAATTATGTAAATGGGATCTCCAAATCTCTACTAAATTTAACCACACTTGAAAATAAATTGATTTTTATTTCTCATACATTTGTATGAGACTAAGTCAAAAACCTTGCCCTTATTCCACTTGTAACATAATAACTAAAAACATGCCACTTTTCCATTTCCTTACATGCAACTTTTCAAATTCGTTGCATACAACCTTTCAAATTCCCTACATGAAACTCTTCAAATTATTTGCATGCAAATAGGCATATATCAGATACATCCATATTATCATACTACAATACTATCCCATCCAAGAAAAAATAGCATTATCTTCAAACAATTACCATACTTTTACATTTTCGACAAACAACTACTATACTATTGCATTTGCATGTAAGCATTTATTCAAACTCTTTACATGCAAACTAACATAGAAAACTATTTGCATACAAGTAAGCATATATCAACTACATAAATATTATCCCCAACCACAAACAACATACTCACTCAGGAATTTTATCAAACAGTTTGTATGCAATTAATCATTGAACCATTTAAGCATTTCATCAAACACTTTGCATGCAAACTAATATAGTGAATGATTCAATGCCTATATTCTAAACTATAGTAGTAAAAGTTATGGAAACTAAACCATATGATCATTGGAATTATTCCTGACTATGGTTCAATTTTCAGCTTCTGATATTTCATAGATGAAAAGTTATAACAAAATACCAACACAATCCTATTTGGTGCACAATTCTAAGAGTATCCAGAAAGCTTGATTTGCATTGGTCATATCTCCTAAAATATAGCGAATAAATGTCTGAAATTTTTATCACAATATAAGTGGTATTTTCTCTCATTGTGGAAAGAAATTTAGCTCCTGATAGTTCCCATAATAAAATTTATAACAAAAATGTCAGTGTTACATGTTTGAGACTTGATTTTAAGAGCATTCAGAGGACTCGACTCCCTCTTCTCATATCTCCTAAAATATTGCGACCCAATATCTAAAATTTCTACCACATAATAATTGGTATTTCCCCTCAATGTGGACAATATTTCAACGTTTGAAAGCCTGCATAAGAAAAGTTATTGCAGAAATTCCAACGTGACATGTTTAAAGGTGCATTCAGGAAGGTTATCTTCCTTAGATCATAATTCCTAAAGTATTGCCTTCAATATGGACAAATTTTCGACTTATAATATTAGTGTGATTTACCTTCAATATGGACAAATTTTCGACTTCTAATATTCCACAGAAGAAAAGTGATAACAAATATGACAGAAAGGTCTAAAATTTAACCTTTGTTCTTCATTTTACCTATGATAGAGCCCATCCAGTCCAAGTGTTTGAACCATGCTCTGATACCACTCTGTAACAACCTCTAGGGTAAATGTGCATATAAACAACATAATAGGAACAAA